>CM021104.1:519280470-519404251 GCA_007115665.2 Sequoiadendron giganteum | reverse complement strand
CTCACTCACTCACTCACTCCTATATCTCTCCGCTCTACCCTTAGCCCTCTACCCTATATCTCTCTCAAGACTCTCCCTCATATCCCCTCTCCCTCTCATAGGTATCTCTCTCTCTGTCTCACTCACTCCATCTATCTCTCTCCCCTCTACCCTTAACCCTTAAAATATAAACCCTTAAACCCTCTACCCTTTATCTCTCTCTCACTCCCTCCATATCTCTCTCTCAATTCTCTCCCTCCTACCCCCTCTCCCTCTCTCAGGTCTCTCACTCACTCACTCACTCACTCATTCCTATATGTCTCCCCTCTACCCTTAACCCTATATCCTCTATCTCTCTCTAGCTCCCTCCCTCTCTCTCTCTCACTAAATCCCTCTATCTCTCCCCTGTATACCCTTAACCCTAAACCCTAAACCCTTAACCCTTAAACCCTCTACCCTCTCTCTCTCAAGTCTCTCCCTCCTACCCCATCTCCCTCTCCCAAGTCTCTCTTTCTAAGTCACTCCCTCTATCTCTGCCTCCTCTACCCTTAACCCTAAACCCTAAACCCTTAACCCTTAAACCCTCTACCCTCTCTCTCTCTCTCAACCATCTCCCTCCTACACCCTCTCACTCTCTCAAGTCTCTCTCTCTCACTCACTCACTCATATGTCTCTTCCATCTACCCTTAGCCCTATACCCTTAAAACATCTACACTCTACCCTCTATCTCTCTCCCACTCCCTCCCTCCTACCCCATCTCCCTCTCTCAGGTCTCTCTCTCACTCACTTCATCTCTCTCTCCCCTCTACCCTTAACCCTAAACCCTAAACCCTTAAAACTTCTACCCTCCCTCCCTCTATCTCTCTCCCACTCCCTCCATCTCTCTCTCTCAACCCTCTCCCTGTCTCAAGTATCTCTCTCTTAGTCACTTCCTTTGTCTCTCTCCTTTACCCTCTACCTGAAAGAGGGAGAGGGGTTATGAGGGAGATACTTGAGAGAGAGAGGGAGGTAGTGGGAGAGAGATAGAGGGAGGCATGGTTAAGGGTAGAGGGTAGAGGGTAAAAGGGTTTAAGGTTTAAGGGTTTAGGGTTTAGGCTTAAGGGTAGAGGAGAGAGATAGAGGGAGTGACTGAGAAAGAGACCTGTGAGAGGGATAGGGGGAGAGGGGGTAGGAGGGAGAGGGTTGAGAGAGAGAGAGGAATGTAGGGTGTTGGAGAGAGATAGAGGGAGGGAGGGTTAAGGGTATAGGGTAGAGGGTTTAGGGGTTTAAGGGTTAAGTTTTTAGGGTTTAGGGTTAAGGGTAGAGGGTAAAGGGTTTAATGGTTTAGGTTTTAAGGGTTAAGGATAAAGGATTAAGGGTTAAGGGTAGAGGGGAGAAAGATAGAGGGAGTGAGTGAGTGAGTGAGAGAGACCTAAGAGAGGGAGAGGTGGTAGGAGAGAGAGACTTGGGAGAAAGAAAGAGGGTGGGATGGTTAAGGGAGGAGGGTAGAGGGTAGAGGGTTCAATGTTTAAGGGTTAAGGGTTTAGGGTTAAGGATCGAGGGGATAGAGATAGAGGGAGTGACTGAGAGAGAGAGAGAATTGAGAGAGGGAGAGGGGGTAGGAGGGAGAGACTTGAGAGAGAGAGGGAGGGGAGATATATAGACTCTCCCTTATCCGCCTCTCTCTCTCAAGACTCTCCCTAGACTACCCCCTCTCTCTCTCTCTTAGGTCACTCACTCACTCACTCACTCACTCCCTCAATCTCTCTCCCCTTTACCCTTAAACCTAAACCCTAAAGCCTAAAACCTTATCCCTTGTTGGGTAAAACGGAGTGAAATGAAAGCCTTTAATGAATGGTTTCTATCTAGCAGGTTCTCTAATTGTTTGATAAATCGAATATATACTTGATACTTCAATTTAAACAATCAAGAAACATCAGATTGGAGACAATCAGATAATCACAAGAATTCAACAAACAATTGATGCCAGGATGAAATCACCAAATTAACAGTTTTTCATTATCTTCCTTGAAATTCATACATGCAACATAGCCTCCTCGAATGTCATCATTCTGAAAATATAGTACTTACAACAATCTATCCTATCCTAATTTTTTTTTTTTTACAATAGATTTTCAAATCATTTATGCATTATAATCGAAGAGTCATGCCCCTTCATTTTCTGGTTATGACCGTTTGTATTTTATGGCAAAAATATTTGATTATATTGCCTTTATCGAAAAATCAAATATTTAGACTATAGTCCAACTTTTAATTTTTCACTTTATTACTTATACCGCCCTTAACATTTCTTTTCTTGAGGCTTCCCTTGTGTTTACCGCTCTACCGCGGGCTTTGAATTTTCTACCCGCGGTATGGTGGTACCTAGCCCCATGCTGACCATCGCGGTCTCCATCGTTGCTTACCATGCTACCATGGTCTTTGCATTTTCTATCGGTGGTACCGTAGTAACCGTTAGCTGCTTCTCCCAACAGTTTACTGCAGGCACCGCGGTCTTCATTTTCATGGTTACGGTACTGCGGTGTGACCGCTAGCCATTTCCTCCTGTTTACTACGCTCACCGCAATCTTTAAGATAACCCTCTGCGGTACCATGGTAAGATGTCCTGACTACCGCATCATTGAAGACTTATCGTCCACCACACTACCTCGATCTGTGGTTTGACAACCAATAGTATCGCAGTGGGACCTTGACTGCCTTCTTTAACCGCTCGCCACTGCCTTCATTGGTTGCTAATGGTTTACTGTGCTACCGTGGTCAATGAATTGACCGTGCACGGTAGCGTGGTAAACACTTCATGCTCATTTCAAACTGCTACCACTATACCACAAGCCCCTTAGTGGGAGGCTGCGGTAAAGTGGTAAAGACTTATAGAGTGAAAATGAAAGGGGCGGTAAGGGTTACAAGTTATTTTTTGGCCCTTTTGAATGGCAGTAAAGCTAAAAATTTTATGAGAAGGTAATGAAATATAAGAAAATAAATGGGGCAAAGTGTAGAAGGTGGTTAATGACTTTATGGGAAAGATAGTGAAAATGTAAGGCATGAATAAATAAAATATCTTAAGGTTTTGATGGATTTTCATGGAAAATAATAGGAAAATCCTAGGAATTCTTGTGGAAAATTTCAATTCTAACACCCTTAACCCTTAACCCTAAACCCTTAACCTTTAAACCCTAAACCCTCTACCCTCTACCCTATACCCTTAACCCTCCCTCCCTTTATCTCTCTCTCTAGTTCAAAAAATTCATTAAAAAATTCATTAAAAAACCCTAAGGTTTTCCCGTTTAAATTTAATATTTTTCATCAAAATATTAAAGTTTTATTCATTTATACCCTATACTTTGCTTTAATATCTAGATGGAATTAAAAGGGGGGAATATGTGAGGGTGGATAATGAATTTTATGGGAAAGATAGTGAAAATATAAGGCATGAACAAATAAAATACCTTAGGGTTTTGATGGAAATTTATGGAAAATGATGAGTGATTTTGCAAACCACTACAAGAATCCAGAGTATCTTTAGTAGAGCACACCAAGCAAAGCCATGAAAAATGAAGGCAATGATAGATGGAGGGAATGAATAGATGAATAATATGAAAATGGAGCAAATGGAGAAGTGGAAAACCCTAAACTACTATGCATGGAAGATAATTTTTTAAAGAGGCATTGCTAAGAATTGTCCATGCAATGGGAATCCTTAATCCCATGTACCTGCTTTGGTTTAAAAAATTAAACCATTAGGGATGGCCCCAGGCCACCTCAAAAAGAAAAACTTGTACTTTCCTCTGTC
Organism: Sequoiadendron giganteum; assembly: GCA_007115665.2. Classification (NCBI taxonomy): domain Eukaryota; kingdom Viridiplantae; phylum Streptophyta; class Pinopsida; order Cupressales; family Cupressaceae; genus Sequoiadendron; species Sequoiadendron giganteum. The sequence continues at coordinate 519,400,482 of CM021104.1, read as the reverse complement.
ATAAACTTTGTTCTGAATAGAGCTCATCAGATTTCTTTGGAAACTATCCTTTCCACCTACCCTGCAATATGCACTGTCATTGAAAACCTTCAGGAAATCATTGTATTCAATCTGATTCTTATTCATCTCATCAGTCTACATTTCATTATTCTTACTATCATATGAAAATTTGAATACTCCTTATGGCAACCTGAAAACCTGAGGGATATTCAACAAAACATTCATAGGCATGCTCACTATCATATGTTGTTGAATGTGCCTGCAACTGCACTGGGACTTGAAAATCTGAATACTCCTTATGGCAACCTGAAAACTTGAGGGATTAAGAGGGTATAGGGGTCAAGGGATTAGGGTTGAAGGGTTGACGGTTGAGGGATTAAGAGGGTATTAGGGGTTGAGGGATTAGGGTTTAAGGCTCTACCTATTTGTCCCTCTATACCTATTTCTCTCTCCCTCCTTGCCTCCTCTCTCTCAATATCTCTACCTTCTTTCCATCTCTACCTCTCTCTCTCTCTCTCTACCCTTAACCCTAAACCCTAAACACTTAAAACCCTCTACCCTCTACTCTTTATCTCTCTCCCACTCCCTCTCCCTCCCTCTCTCTCTCAATTCTCTCCTTGCTACCCCCTCTCCCTCTCTCAAGTCTCTCTCAACCCTCACCCCGATACCCTCTACTTTAAACCTAATACCCTCTACCATCAACCCTATACCCTCAAATCTTACACCCTTAAACCCAAGTAAACTCTATACCATAATCCCTCAACCCTCAACCCTTAATCCCTTGACCCTTAAACCTTCTACCCTCTACCCTCTACCCTCTACCCTCAACCCTCAACCCTCAACCCTCTACCCTCTACCCTATAAATTAAACCCTCAACCCTCAATTATCAACCCTTGACCCTTAATACCTCAACCCTAGGTAGGTAGGGGAACATAGGTGAGATACAAAGTGATGAAGGGAGAGGTAGGTAAAAAAAGGGATAGGGGAGATAAATATAGGTAGAGAGAGTAGGAGATGTAGAGAGAGGAGAGATAGAGATAATTAGAGAGGGGAGGGAGGGAAAAGTAGGGAGGAGATAGAGGTGTGTGTGTGTGTGTGTGCGAGAGAGAGAGAGAGAGAGAGAGAGAGAGAGAGAGAGAGAGAGAGAGAGAGAGAGAGAGAGAGAGAGAGAGAGGAGACATGGTTGAGATATAGAGTGATGGAGGGAGAAGTGGGTAAAGAGAGGGAGAGGGGAGATAAAGATAAATATAGAGGGAAGGAGATGTAGAGAGAGATGATAGATAGAGAGAAGTGGAGAGTGGAGGGATGGTGGGAGAGGAAAGGAGGAGATTGAGGTGAGTGTGTGTGAGAGGGAGAGAGAGTGAGAGGAGAGAAAATGAGGGGACAGAGGAAGGGGAGAGAGAGAAATAGATTAGATAGGGAAGGGGGGAGAGATATAGAGTAGAGAGGGAAGGAGAGAGTAAGAGAGAAATATGGGTGAGGGAGAGAGTGGTAGGTAGTGGAGTGAGAGGTAGGTAGAGAGGGAAGGAGAGAGGGATGGATAGGAGGGAGAGAGGGAAGGAGGGAGAGTGAGATGGAGAGAGTGGTGAGATAGAGAGTAGAGAGGTAAGGAGAGAGAAATAGGTATAGAGGGACAACTAGGTAGAGAGAACTAGAGAGGGAATCTTAGGTCTCTCGCTCACTCACTCACTCCCTTTATCTCTCTCCCCTCTACCCTAAACCCTAAACCCTTAACCCTTAAACCCTAAACCATTAAACCCTCTACCCTCTACCCTTAACCCTCTGTCCCTTTGTCTCTCTCCCACTCCCTCCCTCTCTCTCTCTTTCAAGTCTCTCCATACCACCCCCTCTCCCTCTCTCAGGTCTCTCTCTCACTCACTCAATCCATCTATCTCTCTTCCATCTCCCTCCCACTCTCTCTCTCCCTCTATCTCATGTATCTCCCCCCACCCCCTCCATCTCTCTTGAATCCCTCTATCTTGAGTACTCCCTCTCCCTCCCACCCCCTCTCTATCTCTCAAGTCTCTCTCTCTCTCTCTCACTCCTTGTATCTCTCCCATCCCTCTATCTCTCACTCCCTCTCTCTCCTACTCTCTTAGGTATCTCTTTCCCACCCCCTCTCTCCCACTTTGTCTCCCTCTCCTTCTCTCTCGGGTGTCTCCCTCCCACTCCCTCTCCCTCCCTCTCTTTGTCTCTATGGATTAGGGTTTAAGAGTTGAGGGATTAAGCCTCACTTATGTCACAATCCCTCTCCGTCAAGCCTCACTTACCTCCCACCCTACTTTCTTAGGTCTCTCTTTCCCACCCCCTCTCTTCCACTTTGACTCCCTCTCTCTGAAGTCTCTCCTTTTCAGAGGAACATATTTGGCAAGCACCAAATGGGTTTTTACCTTGAAACGGTAAAAATAAGGTTTGGCCCTATGATTCAGGCCCACATTTTCCTATGTTTGTTTGGTTCAGCGCTTTATCCGAGTTAGAAACACCTTTTTTTCTGCAGTTGACTTCATATTGTACCAATCTATGCTTGATCCATCACCTTTTTACCACCAATCTGCATGGTAGACAACATAGAAGAAGATATTTTGAAGTTTCTACATCATTTTACATTATTTGAGGTAATATATTCATTTTGGTAAATTGAAATGTTTGTCTTTAGTATATTTGTTTGTTTTTGACAATATAAACTAAATTTCCTTAATGATTTTATTAATCATAACAATTGGACTTAGAATTCAACATTGAAATAGATGGGATTTGCATAAAAAAGTTCAATTTTTATGAGTTTGAAGAACAAAAAAAATAAAAAAACATGACATTTACTTAACATAAATTTACTTATGAATTCTATTTGCATTGCTTATAGTAGTCCATTTCCAGCATGGCTAGTGGAATTCACTGTATTTCATTCTTTCTCCAACTAATTTGGAAAACTTTTATTTTCATCTAATTTGGAAAACCTCATTGCCAAAGAAATAGTGAATAATGATAAGACATAGCATCACAAACCCTTCTTTGAATCCATATTCTTCATGACTTTGTTGATAATCAAAATTTTGGTTTTGAGAAAAATAAACACAAGAGTCTCTAGTTTTCATTTAGGTGGCAGCAATTTATACCCTAGGTTTTTGATTCTCATTGATTTGCTGTATTGAATGGTTTCCACCCCTCTTTGCATCAATTTTTTTGTAAAATGCATTACTTACTTTTGTTCTATGTGTGTTTGTGGACATGTAGCATTCAATGTCATGTCGAGGAAACGACCGAAGCCTCTAACACCAGAAGAGTGTGCAGTTAAAAATGCAAGGAGAAGAGAATCAAAAAATGTAGCTTGTGAAGCAAAGCAATTGCAGCCCATACAACCACAAACTTATGTGCAATCTAAGAGAGATGTCAAATTGGAAAAACAAAGGGCACGAATGAGGAAATTTCGTGGAAGGATAGGAATGAATAAAAAAGTTGGGAGCACATCATCAACCATAGGTGAAGCTCAATGCACATCTGCAATTGAAGACACGTTGACAACAACATGTGGTTTTCCAGGTACATCGAAAATCACATCTCCAATTGAAGACACACCATCAAAAACATTGCATTTTGAAAGTACATGAGCAAACACATCTCTATTTGAAGGAGCTCCACAAACAACATCTCAAGTTGGAGGTACAACATCGTTTGCATGTCAATCTCAAGGTATGTCATCAATTGTACCTCTAATTGAAGGTACATGATCTATCCTCGATGTTGTTGACCTTCCCAATATTGACACAAATTTACATTTGAGAACTCCTCCTAGAGTTTTGCATAGAAAAACTACATTTTTTATTGATATTGATTCCAATGTTTTGAAATGGATGCCTAATAAGATTCCAAAACGTACATGTCAAAGATATGTAGAAAGGATATGGAGTTTGTTTTTTGTGAAGCTAAGTGAGGGTGGAAGATGCCAACTATTTGTTGAAATGATGAGGCAACTCAAATTTAGGCCCACCATAAAGGCTCTTGGGCTAAGAGTTTTGAATGACTCAAGTGAAAATTCCATTGTAAGGAACTTGATGAGTGCATATGAGAGCATGGGTTCCACCTCACGCATGAAGGATAGTTGTACCACACGACGTGTGATGACAACAACACTGTTAAGCAGTCAAAAAAGGAACAAGGTGAACCTTACAAAGGCAAGTAAGTCTTTGAAAATAAGTAGATCATCTCTAATGAGAGCTAAAGGAAGGCATGAAAGAGTGGAGGATCCAAATAGCAATGAGTTATGGGCATTTTTGGGTAGAGTGCCACAGAAAGACACAAGAATTGCTCAAGGCTTGAGATCTTTAATTGTGAATTATTGGAAGGATAACACAAGGACCTATCCTAATCAAAGAGATGTTGTAAGAAGGAGAATTGGTAGTATAAACCATGAGCCACATCCAATGCATTATTTGGATATCACTCAAACCCAATTTTTTGCTAATTTTGTACAAAAGTTTCCTGAAATTAAAATATGTCAGAGCTATTTTGAAATGCTAAAGCCTTTTTATGTCAAAATAAATCACACACTCACTACTTTTTGTTGTAGGGTTCATATTGAGTTTTCTAACCATTATGATGTTTATCGACATATATGTGTAGATATGCATACTGACAATGTTTTGCAGGAATGTAACATAATGCCTCCACCTAAATCGTCAAGGAACTTTTTGTCTTCCATTTTATGTGAAAGAGAGGATGGTCAAATTTTTTACAAAAAATCATGTTTGGATGGCACATGTGATCATTGTGGTGGCATGCAACATTTGCCAATTTTCCAACACATGGCTAGTACACAAACAATTGGAGATAAAATTGTGGAATTTGGCAAATATATGACAGTGGCATATAGTCTAAAAGATGGGAAAGAAGCAAAGAAGTGTGAATTGGTTAGTGATAAGATTCCAGTGTATCAGTTTATGGGCATTTTTCGTGATCGGGTGGTTTATGATTATGCAATGCATACACACAAAGCACAACGGTTGGACTCACAGTTCAAGTTATGCAAGGACACATTTCCACTTTGTCTTATCATTTCAGTTTTCAACTTCACTGAGAACTACACACTACAACCACAGAACGAGGTGCAATCACAGTACTACAACTCTGTGCAGGTTTCTATATTTGTACATATAGCATTCATTCATGCAAATAATAATACAGAGGAAAATAGGAAATTATTGAGGGAGTATCACTTTTACATTAGTGATAATCGCACACATTCTACAGAGTTTGTTCAAGGTTGCTTTCATATTTTCTATGCCGATCTGGCTAGCAGGGGCATACCATTTAGTCAACATATCATATGGTCAGATAATTGTACATCACAATTCAAGAATGCCATAATATTTTACTGGTTGAGCATGATGCATAGGATTAGTGGTGTTCAACATATGTGGAACTTCTCAGAGGCTGGGCATGGAAAGGGGGAGCATGATGGAGCAGGTGCATGTATCAAAAGAGCCCTACCACAAGAAGAGTTAAAGTACACAAATAGTGTAAAGTTGACAAATGCAAGATCAATTGTCTAGTGGTGCAATGGTTCAATGGGTCTAGGTAGTGAAGGAAATTCTTTAGTTCATAGATTTTTTCATTTAGTAGATGATAATAACATTGCAAAATATGAGGATTGTTGTACACTAATAGGATCGAGTGAGCTACACTCTTTTAGAAGCTCCAATGTAGGTACATGGACTATCCATACAAGGAAGATGGCATGCTTTTGTTATGCATGTACACTTCAATTATGGAATGATTGCAAGTCAATAGAGTGGGTTGATGAATGGTCTATAAAAAGTCTAACCCCACTTGACACTTATCATCTCCCGACGGCTCTACAAATCACGGAGATGCAATCATCCATTGAATTTGATCATGTATCAGACCTACTAGAACCAGGTAATATATCTTACTTACAAGTTTTATTATGTTGCTCAGTAAATAAATCTAACAAGATGAACATATCAATGCAGGGAATGTTTATGCGGTAATTGTAGATGAAGACAATGAAGAGGGTACAAATTATTACTTGTGTCGTTGTATCGACGTAAAAAAGAAATTAGAGTCCCTAGTTATAGACAGAGAAAACATAGAATATCCTACAGGTTCGGTGGTTGTTATTGGAACATAGCTTCGAAGGTATCCAGTTAAGAATGTTACAGTTTGGTTGTTTGAGGACTTAGACACACATCGGAAAATTCTTCAGTATTTGAACCTTGTCATTGCCACCAATGTTCATTTGATCAAATATAAGGGTAAAGCTATGAATAAGAACTTATGGAAAGTGCGTGAGTCTGACCACGAGGCAATACTCGACACAATAGAGACTAGAGCAGACCTAGATGGTTCCCTAGATTGATTTGTAAGTATGCACATCGAATTTGTAAAGCCATGTTATTGATCACTCTTTTGGACCAACACCTTGCAATAAGGCTTTTTAACAATTACTGTTTGATGTCATATGCATTTACGACTGTCATTGATCCTTTTCTGATTGTGACTGTAGGTAATACTGAAGTTTGTCAAAGTATATAAGAAAAGAACAACATCAGTTGCTGGTGCAAGTGTTCAGTGGTATGAGAAACATCGGTTGCTGGTGCATTTTCTGGTTGTCAATCTTCTCTTTCTTTTCCATCTCCTAGATTTATCAGATTGTTATATGCTACATGTTTTATGTTAAGCCTCTCAGTGATATATTTGAAATTTATATGTAGGGTCATCAAGAGATGATAAAGTAGCAAAGGGGCACATCACCATTGTAGGAACTTCAATCGACCTCCTTATCTAGCATGCATGAAGGTGATAGTAGGTCTCGTCAGCTGTATGACTGACATGATTTAGTTATTGCTCTTTTAATGATTTTTATGTAAGTCTATGTCTAAGATTAAGAGGCTTTTGCAGGTTTTTTATGGACCAAATTCCTATGATACTACACAACCACAGAGAGGCTACTACCCATGTGTTTCGTAGGGAGCAGGTGATGTACATGTTTTGAACCATTTTGGAATGCAAATAGTTGGGCCAGCTGAGGTGGAATGGAAAAAAGAAACTGGGCAGCAACTCCTTTTGTCCTTTTCTCAAGTACAATATATTTCATGATTTGTGTTGGAAATGGGAGGATTATTTCGTTGCATGTATTGCTACAAGTATTGACAAATGGGAGGATTTTCAAGATGTTCTTCCATCAATATTGTAATATTTTTCATTGAATTACTGTATTTTTTGAAGACTCCACATTCATAAGGACCTATTGCTGCATACACAACCATAGCTCTTGGAGTCTTTAGACACTGACTGACATAGACTTGACAGTCATAGGACATTGACTGTGGTGAGTGAATTTGATTTTCAAGCACTTTATAATCATACACTCACTGTACTTAACAACTGATCACTGCTCATTTCTAATTTGTCCTTTTCATTTGCACATTGCCATGTACAGTGACCCTTCATAGTTCCCTTGTGTTCATACATTCATGATGCTTGTCTTAATGAATAACCTTCCTTTAAATCTATTGTCCTTTGATGAAGTGACAAGGTAGGGGCAGCGTATGCCTTAGAGAAATCAATGTAGCCTAGGCCATCTCTAACATACCTTAGGGTATGACATTCAACAAAACAACTACTATGGTTCAACCGACTCGATCCCTTAAGGGTGCAAAGTGCAAAAGGGCAACAATATTTGATAGGGTATTCCTCATAAACCATGGTGATTACAAAATATCTTTCTAAACCTACGAGTTCATGTTGGGCCCCTCTACAATAACCTTTCTCAGTTTTCACTATCTTGGAGGCTTTTTCCTATGGTGGTGAATTTTCACTCGAGGAAAAAGTTGTCAAATGCAAGTAGTTGAAAGTTGCAAAGTGGTGCAACTTTCATTTTGCAGCTCGTGTGACCAAACAAACTATTCCAACACATCCAGGTGGGTACATTTATGCTATGAATGGTCCTCTTTCACACCTAAACACGCGGAATCGCTCCGAGCTACGTTCAACCGGATTGATCCCTCAAGGGTCCAAAGTGCAAAATGGCTATGAAATTCAGCATGCTATTACTCAGACACTGTGATGCTTAGAAAATTCTCATCTAATCCTACAAGATCATGTTGGGCCCATCTACAATAACCTCTCTCGGTTTTTGCTATCTCGAAGGCATTTTTCTGTGCTGGCGAATTTTCACTCGGGGAAAAAGTTGTCAAATGCAAGTAGTTGAAAGTTGCAAAGTGGTGCAACTTTCGTTCTATAGCTCATGTGACCAAATGGACTATTCCAACGCATCCAAATAGGTATGTTTATGCTAGGAATGACCCTCTTTTGCACCTAAACACGTGGAATTGCTCCGAGCTACATTCAACCAGATCGATCCCTTAAGGGTCCAAAGTGCAAAATGGCTGTGAACTTCAACATGCTATTACTCGGACATCGTGATGCTTAGAAACTTCTTGTTTGATCCTATGGGATCAAGTTGGGCCCCTCTACAATAACCTTCCTCGATTTTCTCTATCTCAGAGGCTTTTTCCTATGGTGGTGAATTTTCACTCAAGGAAAAAGTTGTCAAATGCAAGTAGTTGAGGCATATTATCAAACAACTCACTACCTTGTCTATGGCTTGTCATGGCATTCCATCACCATGAGACCACTTTTCTTGGAGGAATTTTTTGAAAAAGTTCAATGGCTTGTCTATGCTATTGCTTACTATTATGCTTTCCTAGATTTTTTCCAAGCATCCATAGCTTGTTCGAAAGCATCTGTTTTAGGCTTTTAGCCATAGCAAGAAGGCAATGAACTATTTGATAAAATGCTTTGGTAGACATATATGAAAAATGTCGTAGCATAGACAAGGGAATGAACTATTTGAAAAAATGCCTCAAAGAAATGTGGTCTCATGGAATGCCATGACAAGCTAAAGCAATTGGCAGCTGCTCCTAGTTATTAGTTATGCAATGTGAAGTAATTGCATAATTGCTTAGGTTGACTTTGTCAAAAGCTATATTGTAATTGAAATTTTTTCATCTATCAGCATCTAGTTATTCGTTATGCAATGTGAAGTGATGCTTTGAGTTTGAAAGATGTGCAATGCATGAATAAAAACTACAAAAATCTATTTTCTACATTTCATTAGTTAAACTCTTTATTTTATTTTCTCTCTATATCTCTATGCTATGGAAATGCCTTTCGATTTCAAAAAAGATAGTTTTTATCTCTTGTTATACAATTTTTACGTTTTTTAATCTCTTGTTATAAAAAGGAGCAGATATACAATGTTAAAGAAGAGTGAAAGCACAACTAAATTTATCATTTCAAAGCAATTTTTTTGATGCATTTTTTCAAACAATTCACTGCCTTCTCTATGCTATTGCTTACTATTATGCTTTTGATATATTTTTCGAAGCATCCATAGCTTGTTCAAAATCACTTGTTTTAGGCTTTTAGCCATAGCAATAAGGTAGTGAACTGTTCGAGAAGATGCTTTGGTAGACATGTATGAAAAATGTGGTAACATAGACAAGGCAGGGAACTATTTGAAAAATAATCTCAAAGAAATTTGGTCTCATAGAATGCCATGATAAGAAAATGCAATTGGCAGCTACTCCTAGTTATTAGCTATGCAATGTGAAGAAATTGCATAACTGCTTAGGTTGACTTTGTTCAAACTATATTGTAATTAATTTTTCGGCATCTATCAACATCTACTTATTAGTTATGCAAAGTGAAGTAATGCTTTGACTTTGAAAGATGTGCAATGCAATGTAATCAATGACATGAATATAAACTAAAAAAGTCCATTTTTTACAATTCATTAGTTAAAATATTTATAGTATTTTCTCTCTATATTTCTATATGCTATGTAAATACCTTGCAATTGTATTTAAAAGGATTAATAGGTCAGTTAGGTGGTATTTGCAAAATCAAGTTGTGAATGAATGGTGATTAAGAGCAAAATTGGCAAATTGCCATCTTAGAAGTCTAACAAAGGGTAGTTATGGTGGTTGATAGGATCAAGGGGTAGTTGGAAGGTGGTATCAATATATATTTTTGTAATACCCCGAGTTGAGGGTTGATTTTGTTCAGTTTCTAATAACAAAATATACTTGAAAACGTTGATCACCGGTTTTCTTTGTTTTCCTGAATTTTCTTTGCCTTGCACAGGCCCATACAAGTTTATCATGACTTGAGGATTTAGATACTTTATTGCATATGTTTTTACTCTCTTTGCATCTGTTATGAAGGTTTAAATCCACCATTGGTGTGTGTGGGATCAACAAACTTGGTTACTGCTATGTTTTCTGTGTTAGGGGTTTTGAGGGCAACACCATGACACATTAGCCAATCCACCTACTATTCTGACCCTTTTGCTCAGTGGATTGGCCTGTACCATGATTATTTTGGTGAATGAATACTTTAGAGGCCGAGAGAATGAATAAACTCAGTGGGGTGTGAAGTTCTAATGCTGTTCAGGGGTGTTTCCACCATGAAATTAAGGAACTCAAGTACTGAATCTGAAAAATACTAAAAGGAATGGGATTGTGAGTGTCCTTTAAGTTAGGGAAGCGGTATTGTGGGGTGTTTTCACCTTTGGAAGGATTGGGGGAGGTATGGAGTTATGATTTTCTTTAAAACCCTTCTTTTTGTGAAGGTTTAGGATGATTTGTGAGTAAGGGAATAGAAAAAGTTCTTGGGGCTCTTAAAATGGGAGAATCTTGAGTTTGGTGAGCATCCCTAAGACTTTTTCAAGTTTCCTTGGTTTGGAGGTGAGTTTGTGAGGGGGTTCCTTTGGAAATTAGGCCTAAGTTCATGTTGGTTCAAAAGAGTTACTATTGGTTTTGGCATATGTTGTGTAACCCTGAAAAGGGTATCTTAATCCACCTTTAAATGGTCAAGTGTTTTGGAAAGGTTGGGAGAAATTAGGCTTGGACCGGGTTTTGAGTTTGGTGCAGGAGCACCTACACCACATCATCAATTTTTTTTATTTGAATACATCAATAAGGAAATGTTAGTGTATTTAGGTTTATTTTGTCTAATAAGCTTTGAGAGATCAAACATAATGCAAATAAAGGGTGTTTTGTGTCTTAGAAGTCAATTAGAAATCATATAAGTTGTAAAATGTTGACAAAGCAACTTTAACACAAACAAATGTAATTAAGGGACCAACTAATCCCAAGGTTGGTTATGGGAGTTGGGGAGAATATGGTTGTTGGAAAATTATTTAAAAAGCCTTACCAAGGCTCGAATGAGAGAGTGGAAGAAGTTTTGTAATAATTTTACACAATAAACACCACAGTTTTGAGCAATTTTCCAGAAAAATACTGTTTTCTTGATCTTTTTGAGTGTTGTATAGGCACATACAGGTTCTTCATGGTCTAATAATTTTAGAGGATGTGTCTATATGTTTTTTAATTCATTTATTTTTTATTTTATGTCTTAACTCTTTGTTTGTAGAGAGAACCAACACAAATAGTGACTGTCCTAGTGTTGCTGAATCAAGGGTTTGAGGGGAAATTTGTGATGTAACAATCAATCCACCTATTGTTTGCTACTGTATCTTAGTGGATTAATTGAAAACATGTTATAATAAGTGTCTCAACTCATTTTGGAATAAGGAGTCATAATTATGTGGTGTTTTTGTGACTGTTCTAAGACTGAACAAGGGTTTTCCAACATGGAAGTGAGGAACCAAAGAGAGGTTTTTGAGAATTAATGCCTATAAGGGTTATGTGAGGGTTTGATGAGTCCTTTCAGAAGTATTTTTAGGTGTTTGGGGCTTTGGAAGTGCTGAGAGAGCTCTGGAGATGTATGTTTCTTTAAAACCCTTGATTTTGTGAAGGTTTAGGAGGTTTTCTTGGGTTTTGTGAGTTAGAGGCTTTGTAGACACAAAATAATGACAAAATTTGAGGTTTGGCACCATGACCTAAGACTTTCCAAGGTGTTTTGATAGATACCTAAAGTTGGAAGGGTGGTCCCTTTGGAAAAAAAAGGGCTAATTGTGAAGCCAAAATTGAAGTAGGTGTGTTGAAAGTCTATGTCCATACAAAAGAGAGACCACTGATTCTTTGGTATGTTGTGTAGCCCTGAAAAGGGTATCTGAATCCATCTTGTAATTTTCTAGTGTTTTGGAAAGGTTGGGAGAAATCTGGCTAAAACTGGGTTTTGAGTACTATAAGAATAACCAGTCACAAATGTGAGTTTTGGAAACCTTGATGAATCCGACTTAGGGATTGTTGTCAATTGATTCAATTGTCATTGTATGAATGTTGATGGTATTTGTAGGGCCTTGGTGGAGTCTTGTTGTTCATTTGCAAGGTTGAGGAGTTGAGACCCTTGAGGGTGGGTTGATGCCTATTAGGTTGAATCATTATGAAGAAGAGTTCTTGATTGAGAATTGACATATCCATTGTTGTGAGTCTTCTCCACCTTGGCTCTGCATCATAGTGCTACAAGGGTGGATTGTTGGGTAAGGTGTTGAATGTAGAGTTTGGTTTGATGGGATTTTGAGGTTGTGTAGATTGCTCAAAATAGGTTGTATTAATCTTGTTAGGAGCCCCTTGAAGGCAGGTTGCCAGACTGATTGGGTTTGAGCCTCCTTGCCTCTGCATCGGTGAGGCAAGAGTAATTGAAGCATTCCAAAGGATACAAACCACCACGAATGGAGCTTACTTATACAATACGCTTTAGATGGGGCTTATTGAGCATTCCGCAGTAATTAATTAAGCATTAGATGTAAACAAAATCCATTCCTACAACATTCAAGCATACAACTTACATGATACACATGATAACATCATTCAAGAATGGCAGTAGCAAAATAAGAGTTTCTTTAATTAAAAATCCGAAAGGCTAATCAATGATATATATTGATAAAAGTATATAAATATATCCAAAAAAACTACATAGGCCTAGTACAAAGGAGCCATTTGGACAAAATATCACGTATATATATCAATAGTACAAAACATATGTTCCAAAATGCAACATAGGCATACAACTAACAACACTAATACATAGTCATTTCCCTCTAGGGGAAGGAAATAGATCTCGTGCTGCCTTCGAAATTTAGCTGGATGGAGTGACTGTTGCTTGTCTTGTCTTTCGAACACGCTCGCTACTCCTCCTCTCTTCACTCTGGACCTTCAACTGATACGATGAAAAGTAAAGATGTTAAAACATAGAAATTGAATTATGGAATGGCATATAACAAAATATAATCACTTACCGCATACATATAGTCATCATGCACATTTAAAGCATCACCATGTCCATGATCTAGAGTGACAACCACCTGTAGCAACCATGAAGATAGAAATTAAACTACATTAAATTATCATGAAAATTTTATATAATAGACCATAAAAGAGAACATATAATGTCAAATAGACTAATCTATTCCATACTTATCTCAATGGATCAAAACTGGCTATTGCTGCAGTAACTCCATGGTCCATCGTGCCACCAACATCACTAGGGCTATCTCTTTTCAATTGCTGCAAATGAAACAATATCTCAGGTATCATGTTGATATAGGAGAACATAATGTGACATGATCAAGGAATACTTGAATGCAATGTTTGTGTTTCTCATCAATTTTTTAGATTTGTATATACGCAAAATTATGAAAACTAGCTAGCATAGATTTACAACCCTATGAATGAATAAAGGCTACCTAAGTGTACATTGTTTAAGGATATGAATCACGAGGTGTGGAGGAAGAAGGTGCACTAGGAAACTATTTGAAATCCGAAGCATGTTATGAGACAAAAATTCAAATATAACATTCAACTGTTCAAATGCAATAATAATATCTTTAATACTAGTTGCATACCTGTGGACTCATCATCAAGAATGTATAAGGGTCTATAGGAATAGAGCATCCTTCATGAACAGTGCGACCCTAAAATTTCATCATATCAAAATTCTAGTAATTTAGTTATTCTTAAATTTCAAAATATATTTTAATAAATAACATTAAAATAACTTGCTAAATTTTACCTGAGTGTCAATGTCGAATGTATCATTCAGAATATCATTTGTGAAATCCATCGCCTCTGCAACTAACGTAGGCTGTGTAGCTGCATCACAAGCACCCTGATAATCGTACGTGCAAACAACACCACAAGCGCCACAATGGTGGGGTGGAGCTCGGGGCCTACACGTCTCCTCCACACCAGGCTCTACTAGAGGACTCACACATTGTAAAATGGTCTAGGTGAGTGAGCCAATCAACTTCATCGTGTCCACCTCTACACTGTCCTTAACAATGGAAGGAACAACGACATGCTCCACCATGGGTCTACCCAAGGCTCTTGGTGCCAACTATGGATTACGTCGTGCAACAGGTCTATCGTGTGTGGAGCCCCCACCTCTACCTCGAAAGTCTAAGATGTCAAAATAGTTTGGCATTTTATTGAGGAAAAACTCACAATAGAGTTTCCTCAAAAGGTACTATGGCACCTCATGGTTATTGCATGGAGGTTGGTCAAATACCATCCACCACCGCTCCCAAAATTTTTTTCTAATTAAATCATGGTGGCACCAATGGATGGGGAACCTCCTACATGCATGGGACAAAGGTTCATTGGCTTTTGGGTCTTTAAATAGGGCACACAACTCGGCTTTGCTAATTTTTAGTTTTTTGACATCTACATATGACAAACCATTAGCATAAAATTGCCTCATCTCATCTCTCTTAGTTGACCAAAAATTCATTTGCTCGCTCATTTCTCCTACATGAGTTAAAATTGACTTTAATGATTCAACAATCCCTCTCCTATAAGGGTGGGTTTTGGCATGCTTGGTTAATCTTGCAATTAATTGTTGAATGTCTCTTTTATTGTTTTCAATTTGATTTTGAATATTTTCTTATGTTCCTTGAGGATGCCTATGAATTCATGGAGGGGTTTCAGGTTGTTCTTGTATAGGAGGCTCTTGATGAGGGGGTGATTGTGAATTCTCAATGTTTTGAGGTGGATATTCATTCCCTAAGAATTAGAACAAAGTTTTATTATAAAAATCTATTTAAAGTTGCATTCCAAATCAAATTCGAAATAAATAGAATAAAAATACACACCTCTTTGCAATCTTCGACCTCTCCGACGTGTTGGTGGCATTCTCATGGAAAATGGGAAGCTAAGGATAAAAATAATGGAGGAGATTTGGCAAGCACGAGTTGCAAACCTGAAATCTTCCTTCTCAAGCCGCGGGTTGAAGAAAAAATGAGGGTTCCAAAGCTGAATTTTGCATTTTATGTCTAGAAATACAATTTGGCGTGTGCCAAATGTATTTTTAGACATTTGGCATGCGCCAAAGGCCTTATTTCGGGGTTTTTTTAATCTTTTTTTCAATTTGGCACCTAAATTGTGTCACAGATTGGTGCACTTACCCATAATGACAAAAATGACACTACCTACTCCCCCTCAGAGGTATCCACTAACATCAATTTAGAATAGAGATAGATCCATAGATCCACTGGACTAATGCACCTCTATATGCATCTAGTTCAAGAAAGGAGGGGAAATAATCCCCAACTTCTCCTAAAGATACTCAAAAGTGTCCTTAGGAAGAGCCTTAGTAAATATATCAACAATCTGATCCTTTGTAGGAAAATACTCAAGCTTCACTTCATTCTCCATAACTATCTATCTCAAAAAGTGATACCTAATAGATATATGCTTTTTCCTTGAATGCGTCATTGGATTCCTAATTGAAATGTTTATTGCACTTGTATTATCATAGAAGATAGATATAGGTTTGTTAAATACAACTCTAATATCCTTCAATGTTTGTCTCATCCATAATACCTATGTACAACATAATGTTGCTACAATATACTCAGCCTCTATTGTGGATAAAGAAACTGAATCATGTTTCTTACTCATCCATGACACCAATCTACATCCAAAAAAGAATGCACCACCACTTGTACTTTTCCTATCATCAACACAACCAGCCCAATTTGCATTTGTATAAGAATTTAATGTGAAATCGGTATCCTTAGGATACCACAAACCATAATCTAGTGTGCCTCTTAAATATTTGAATATTCTCTTCACTGCTACAACATGTGTTTCTTTAGGATCTTCTTGAAATCTAGCAATAAGAGAAACTACATGCATGATATTCGGTTAGTAGCAATTAACAACATTCCACCAATCATAGATCTATACTTGCTCCAATCAACCTAGGTGAATCATCATCTTTTCTCAATTTACAACCAATCACCATAGGAGTACATACCAGTTTGGAGTCATCCATTCCAAACTTCTTCAACATCTCTTTGACATACTTAGGCTGTGAAATGAAAATCCCTTTATCAATTTAATTGATATGTAGCCCAAGAAAGAAATTCATCTCCCCAAACATTGACATCTCAAATTCTTTCTGCATTTTTTCAACAAATTTCTTACACATAGCCTCATTTCCACCAAAGATAATATCATCCACATATACAATTGCTCTCAAGATTTTTTCTTCCTCAATTTTAAAGTAAATATTACTATCTGCAGAAACCTTGTTGTATCACGTACCTGTTTCTTCAAACCATATAGTGCCTTCTTCAACTTACATACCATTTCCAATTGATTTGATAACTGAAAACCTTCTAGTTGTTCCATGTAAACCTCTTCTTCCAATTCTCCCTTCAAAAAGGAAGACTTCACATCCATCTGATAGACCTTAAAATCTTTATGTGTTGTAAATGCCAAAAAAAATCTAATAGATTCCATCCTAGCCACTATAGAAAAATTATCCTCAAAATCTATACCTTCTACTTGTGAGTAACCCTTACACACAAGTCTTTCTTTGTTTCTTACTTCTCCATTCTCATCCAGCTTGTTCCTAAATAGCCATTTAGTTCCAATTATGTTTTTGTTTTCTAGTCTAGGGACCAATTCCCAAGTCTATTTTTTCTCTATCTGCATAAGTTCTTCCATTTCCTTCATCCAATTCTCATCCTTACATTCTTCATTCATTAATTTAGGTTCAAATTTAGAAAGTAAACATAATTTTACCTCAACTTCAGTAGCTTTGCTTCTTGTCAATACACCTTTCCTCTTATCTCCAATGATCTGATCTTTAGAATGATTCTTTTGCACATACTTAGGGGTTTTAGAAGTCTTCTCTGGAGCTTCTTTCTCTCCATTATACACCTTGTTTATCAACTATTTATTCTACTTCTCTTCAATTAAGCTCATCTGACACATATCCATCTACTACAATAGAATTCTACAAGTTTTCATCAACTTTAACATTTGCACTTTCGATTATCTTTATGAACCTTTTGTTGTAACATTTGTAAGATTTGCTTCTAATAGAATATCCAAGGAAGATACCTTCATCAGACCTTTCATCAAACTTTCCTAAGTTTTCTTCTTCTCTTTTGATGTAACATTTGCTTCTAAACACTCTAAAGTACTTCATAGTAGGAATCCTTCCATACCATAGCTCATAAGCTCATAAGGAATCTTTGTGTTGCTAGATTTAGGTTGAACTCTGTTAAGTATGTAAACAACAATATGAATAGCTTCTTGATAATAGACTTGCAGTACATTTTCCTCTTTCATCATAGTTATTGCAGCTTCTTGAATAGTTCTATTTTTCCTTTCAACAACTCCATTTTGTTGAAGAGTTCTAGGGGTAGACAAATTAATTTTTATTCCATGAACTTCACAAAACATGTTAAACTCATCGGAGGTGAATTCACCACCTCTGTCAAACCTCAAGAATTTTATTTTCAAATCTATTTCATTCTCAACCATAGCTTTAAATGCCTTGAATTTATCTAATGCATTATATTTCTCTTTAATAAAAGTAACCCATGTCATTCTAGAGTAATCATCAATCAAAAGCATAAAGTACCTGTCACCTTATAGACTTCTCACCTTTGTAGGACCACAAAGATCTATATGCACTAATTCCAATAGTCTAATAGCATATTATTTTTTTCCCTTAAAGCTACTCCTTGTTTGTTTTCCAAATTGACAACTCTGACAAACAACATTGATAGGTTTTTTGATTTTAGGTAAATCTCTCACAACATGAACCAAACTAATTATTTCCAAATTATCAATATTCATGTGACACATCCTTTGGTGCCATAACCAACTATCATTAATTTACAGCATAAAGCAATGACCATCAACACACTTAAGTTGATAGATGTTTCCATCTATTCTCTTACTTGCAACAATCATTTTTTTGGACCCTTTCTAGATCTCGCATGCTTTATCCTTAAACACAAGATTGTACTCTTTTCTATACATTTTTCCAACACTCCAAAGATTATGTTTTAATCCCTAAACATAGTAAACATTGTCAATATTATGCTTTCCATCAAAACTAATTGAACCTATTCCACAAATCTTACCTCATGAATCATCTCCAAACTTAACTAATCCTCCATCATACTTTCAAGTTTAGAAAACTTACTTTTGTCTCTTGTCATATGATTAGAGCATCCATTGTCAACAACCCAGTGATTCTTATCCTCTTTGACATGAAAAGAAGATTCCAAATTACCTTCAACCTTATCCTTCATCTTTGAAACATTTTCCTTCACAGAACTTTCAGGGTTAGTAGGACCAAATTTATCTTTTATATCCAAAAACAAACATTCATTATCATCAAAATCTTTGTAATCAAATTCATCATAAAAAATACCAACATCTTCTTTCACATAGTAGGCTTTCTTAATCATCTTTCCTTTATTTTCCTTGTTCTTATTGTTTAATGCTCTTTTTGGACATCTAGAAGCATAATGACCTATCTCATAATAACTAAAACTTTTGAAAGGTAATTTACCTTTGTACTTATCGGTGCCCTTTTTCATTTTCCTCATGAAGTTAGCTTCTAGATCATCAAGATCTTCATCACCTGAATATTTAACCTTCTCTAATTTACTAGCCTTGAAAGTAGTATCCGCTTTTGTACCTTTCTTCATTTCTCTCATTTCAAATGCAGTCAGAGTACCAATCAACTGATCTCTGAAATACTTATCAAAATTAGTTGTCTCCTCAATAGAAGATATCTTTTCATTGTAACAATCCAGAAGAGATCTGATAACTTTCTTCACCACTTTAGATTCTTTGACTGTTGCACCAAGACCTCTGATATTACTCACCAATTCATCAATTCTCTATATGTAGCCTTTAATTATTTAATTTTCAGACATATGCATCATTTCAAATTGTGCCTTCAAGTTCTAAAACTTTTCTTGCTTGACCTTTGGATCACCTTCATAAATATTTTCTAACTTATCCCAAAATTGTTTAATAGACTTCAAACTCATAACTTTAACTAATTCAGTATTTGAAATACTATTCACAATAATAAATCTTGTCTTAGCATTGATCTCATGCATCTTGATTTCAGCACTTGTACTTGGACCATTTGGAGGTGGAGTGTATGTATTCTTATAAGACTTCTCAATCTCATATCCCTGATTCGACAAATATCCTTTGATATTTTTCTTCCAGAATGCATAATCTGAGCCATCAAATCTAGGATATTCCATAGGAATCTTATTCGCCATCTTGGATCTACCTCAAGTGGTTAAGCTCTTCTTCAAGGAACTAGGCTCTAAAACCAATTGTTGAAATGAACAATAAAATTGAGATGGGGGGTGAATCAGTTGTAGCAAACTAAACCTTCAAAAACCCTCAATAATAATTAGATCCACAAGCATTCATTAAACCCTTTTTCTGTTAGATTGATTAAACATGAATTGTAGATAATAGAAATTGAAAACATAACACCATGCACTTGAGAGAACACCAGATTTACATTGAAAACCTAATGAGGTAAAAACCATGGTGATCATTAGCTCACAATATAAGTAATAGAAAAATTGATACAAAGGGGCTCATCTCCAAAATGTGACACACTATCCAAAAAGGCTCACAGCCAGTGCTCACTACCACAAAAAGAATACAAGAAGATAGAAGAAGAATTTTACACAAAAAAAACACTTCTCAATGCAGAAAGGATTCCACCACAATTGCTCACACACTTTTGTAGTCTCACATAAAATATTTTGAAATCCTTTAGCTCACTGCCTTTAGGAACCCTAACAAGAAATTCACTTTGCTCTATCAAATTCACATCACAACATCACTCACATCAATCTCACATATGTCTTTCTTCTTACTCTTTCATACACCCTCTTGCATAAACACCATACATATTTATATCAAGATTTATCTCAAAAAAATTCTCCAATATTGGCCACTAGCCATTATACATTCAAATTTGAAATATGTCAGAACCTAAACATTCCCACGGTGTATAGGAATGAAAGGCAACCTACATAAATCCTTAATTAGAACCCAAATAAATCCCAACACACTTCAACACACTTCCACAAGCCTCATATGTAGTGTTAAACACAAGGTCGGTCAACACCTATGCAAAACACCATAGACATTAAGTACATTCTTCCTTAAATCTGTTGGGAATAGGATGTCATTTAATTGCAATCCTAAACATATTTCATTTATCTCCTAAGTCCTTGGAAAGTGTTCACCAACACTAGGATTAGAAAGAGATTAAATTCAAATGAAATGAACATGTAAATTGAAATTTGTAATTATTCCTAAATAATAGGAACATGTGAGGGCATCCATTTTGAGTTCCTAAATAATAGGAGCACATGGAGCACCCACATGGAAGGTCGAATCCACCTTGCTTCAGTTAACTGTTTAGAGGTTTTGATAGCACTTCAGTAATGCACGTCTTGTTCCTACCATATAGGGATTGATATTTACAAGAGTGAAGTGGCACTATCAATTCAGTATTAGTTTAGTTCAGTTCAGTTATCTTCAGTTGCATGTACTTACTTTGAGTTTCATGCTAGTTAACCTGAGTTGCATGCTATTTAACTTGAGTTGCATGTAGTTACTTTGATTTGCATGCTAGTTAACTTGAGTTGCATGCTAGTTAAATTGAGTTGCATATAGTTACTTTGAGTTGCATCTTAGTTGAATTGAATTGCATGGCTAATAACTTCAGTTGCATGACATATAATAGGTGGATACTTTTAGTTAAGTGGAGGTGATCAAGCATGCACATTGTTTGCATAAATTGATGGAGATATGTTTCAGTTAACTCAGATTGACTCGGATCCACCTTGGGCACCCAAGTTGGCATCTTGGAGTTAACACTTTTGTATGATAAGATATTTTATAAGGCTAAGTTAAGTGGGTCCATTCTTGGGGGCCACGTTTGAGGAGAAGCTTACAAGATATCTTTGTAATCAACGTTGAGTTAGGACTTCAGTTTTGGATGCCCAAATTGATGAAGGACTTGGTAATGAAATTTTTTTTCATGGAAGAACTCTACTTGCAAAGAATAGGCATAGGTTTTGTGAGATAAGTTTTTTTCTTCGTAATTGTAAACTATTTGGAGTTTACAAGGCTCATTATTGTCTATAAATTGCAGCAACTTGTAGAGAGTTTGATATGAGTTTATTGCAAGTTGTGAAGAAGCATTCTTGAAGAGAAAAGAAGCATATCAATCAAGGATTGGGTATGTGCAGGATCATGATGGGCCAAAAAGTGGCGATATGTAAGCCATATGATGGCCCATGTGGCTGATGACTTCTTTTTTTACCCAAAATTGATGAAATGAAAAGGGTTTTTAGAGGAGAACTAATGAAATTAGAAGAATCTAGCTTCACCATTTTAATCATGGACACTAGATTATTAGTCAGTTTATCTTTAGGTGTGGACATCCCTAAAGAAATATTAATTGGAACATCTAAAAAATATATTTCCAGCAAAGTTGAAATTATGAGAGGATTTAATGTGTTTCCTCTATAAAATGGAGGGCATGTGATGATGAGTTTCCCATTATTAAATATGAAAATTGGAGCTCAAAAAGTTAAAACCAATTCTTCCAACCGTAGGTCAAGGGAAGATCTAGATTCTAAAAAATAAAATTTTCTTGTAGAACTAGGAATTATAATCTCCCTTACGAATGTCAATTAGGCTCCTTCCCCTAGAAGTGAAAATGGTTTTGTCCATAAACAAGGAGGTTAATGCTCTTGATGTGAAAAATGCAGAATAAAATGGCTCTAGATATATCAAAGAAAGGGTTGTGAAATTATCCAAACTAGTAGAGAAAAAATGAATATACCAACCATGCACATGCATAGTGGTCTACTATATGTATTGAGTGAT
This sequence comes from Sequoiadendron giganteum, assembly GCA_007115665.2. Classification (NCBI taxonomy): domain Eukaryota; kingdom Viridiplantae; phylum Streptophyta; class Pinopsida; order Cupressales; family Cupressaceae; genus Sequoiadendron; species Sequoiadendron giganteum. The sequence goes on along the minus strand of CM021104.1, from coordinate 519,378,300 downwards.
GTTTCTCATGCAACATCATGAAAACCACGTCATTTGAGGGTGGGGTGTGAGAAAACATAGTCAAACATATACAAAGTGTATTATACACACCATAAATCAATGAAGGATGACCCTAGTGACCTAGACCACACTTGACCTCATTTATATAGCATCCAAAGGAAGAGTTCGAAAAGGGTTTGTTCAAAAATATTACCCTGAGGAGTAATTATTAAATTGTATCATTACTACACTTTCTCATCCACACCTAATACACTACCAATTATCCATACCTCGTTTTGTCAAAAATTTAATAGATTTAAAACATCATTAGGCTATTACTCTTAAAATTATCATTAATATTAATACCCATGTGGGTAATAAATTATTTATCGATACCCACCCGATGATAATATTTTATCCCTACACAATATTAGAAATGTTATTAACTTTCCACGAAATTCTCCATGCACTAATATTAATGTTTTTTTATTGGAAAAAGGCATATACGCCTATATATTATATTATAATAAAGATAATAGATGTTTATAAAAATGTCATAGAAGGCAAAATAATCAGTTTTACAAGCTGGATTAAACAACATAGAATCATTTATATCTACCTAGCAACCCAAAAAATACATCCCGAATCTGATTTTCCACCCCTATACAAGATAATTACAACCTACAACTTCATACCCATGTTCGTTCAATGCTGCGAGCATTTCATGAAACATTGGCAATAAAAAAAAAAACTTGCACGCATGAGTTCACTAATTTCCCTTGCGAGGAAATTGGACTGAGTTTTCATCTTGCTCCTTCTAAGCCACCATGAGCACCTGGTTCACTGTAAATGCTTGAGAGTGTACCATGATGTTAATTTCAGGAACTTTATGAATTTCTTTGTTTTCCCTTCGAATCGGAGGTGCAACACTAACTTGAAGGCCTTGTGGGTAGGCATGAGTCTTCATGAATGAGATGGCATGGAATTTCTTTTTAAATTTCTCAACTTTAACCCTGCCAAACTCAAAGTGATACCTGTTGAGTTCAATATTTGCGTAGCTAGAAGAATCTTTGAGTAGCAACAACTTCATACCCTCATATGCATCAATATATCTATGCTTGTTTAGAAGATAGTGTCTTGGAAATAACCCACCAACAAAACCATTAGCCTGGGTAAAATCATATGCTGAATGCAGTTCAACAAAACATTGTTTTCAAGGTAAATTTCATTCACAACCTTATTTGCAATTTCTTGGACTATATGGAAATTTTGAACTAAATCCAAAAAATTGGAGAGAAAAATGGACAAAATATTTGCTAGAAATATTATGCGATGGGATTCCATGGGCAAAATTTCATCTTCGATTACAGATTTGTTGCAATTGATTATAGTTGGAGAGTTTACCTTGAATGCTTGTTGCAACCGATCCTTCTCAATGCAACTCGAAAAGGGTATCTCCCAATCATGAACTACAATTGGTACTTTGTAATTTTTGGGTCATTAGTCCATCCTGGACAACAAACACAACTAGTATTCCTTGCTTACATTTGCACCCAGACAAAAAATGTAACCTTTCCCCCCTTTTCAAAACATAAGTGTTGACACAAAACAAAATGTTAGAGAAGAAGTAGATCCAAGTCTCAGAGGAAACTAAACGAATGCAAAATGATTTCCGTCAAACCCTTGCTACTTGTGTTTAAGCCTTGATGAATGTCAATTTAAAGGAATTCTCTCATAATTCACATTTCCGAATTCAACCTTTGAAATGACAAGTATAGGAGAAAGAATGCTTGAAATCTAACTCGAATGGACAAATCAAGCTAGAGTAGTCATTTCAAATTAATCCTTTTCCACCATAGTAAAGCTGCGTTTGCCACCTCAAAGCATTAAACATGCCAAGAAATGGTGATTAACTACATGTTTAGTACTAAAGCTTGCAACCACACAAACACAAGCTAAATTTACAAAATAACACCGACAACAACATTTGATTTCCTTTGATGCCAAATATTTGACATTGTACAATTCCCATGTGTCAAGAAATTTCACTTCACACACATTGCTTCCAATACGAACCAATGTGTCCTTGCATACACACAAAAACTCACTCCAGATACATTATCAAAACAACCTACCTTACGACCTTTGGAGATTTATAATTTTATTACATCCTACTTTTCTTGAAGAATAATTTCGACTAACTGTGGATAGGATTGAATTTTATTCACAACATTTACTATGGATAACTCTTGGCTATCACATCCCATGTTTGCTAGACAATCCGCCAATCTCTTACCATCATAGTAAGTATGCGTGATTAGGAAGTCCTAAAACTTATCTAGCAAATTCCAAACTCTATGCAAGATGTAACCAATATTCCAATTGTGTATTTTCCTCTCTATGCAAGCATTAATAATTAATGACCAATCCCCTTCAATATGTATTTTTGTTATACCCAACTTTAGTGCTAGAATCAAACCTTGCAAAACTACTTTTTCCTTTTCAACATTGTTAGTCCCACTAAGAAGATGCAATGAACTCACATCTATTACTTCCCCAATCAAGTCTCTAATAAAAATACCTGCTCCCAACTCACCTAGATTACTTCTGGAAGCTCCATCAAAAATTGAGCTTTGTGAAACCCATTTGAGGAGCCATCCATCTAACCTTACTTCTATCCACCTTCTTCACATTACCTTTGAATAGAATTCCTTGAAAAGGTAATACTATACTCTTCTAATTTTTTAAAATTGAGTCATCCCATATTGATAAGATAGAACTAATACTTTTGTGTTTCTACACACTCGTATTTACCACTTCAAATATCGCCTTTTCAATCTTTGCATTAGTATCTTCAACTGATTAAGATTTTTTTTTAAATGCGCATATCCTGCTCCCATCAAATGTTCCATATGAATAATGCAAGAACCACTTGTCAAATGCAAGCAAAGAATGAAGTTTGACAAAGAATTGGCCAGCTTTGAAATAAATCCCAAATTGTGTTCAATAGGGGAATGGACAAGTTTAACTTAATCATAACAAAAGCCCAACACTATTGTGTAAAGGTACATTGAATGAGTAAATGATCTACAATTTCTAATACCTCTTCAAATAATGGGCATTTGAAAGGATCTACAATTTTTAGTTTTGTTAGCTGATCACTTGTTAGTATTCTCTTCCTTAATGCTAACCAAGCAAAGCTCACTGCCTTATATTCATTTGCATTAGTATTTATATAGTTATTATTAACCCTACTTGATAATAATATTAATTATCACCTCTAAAATTAATTGTAATATCATCATGATGATCGATCATGATACTATTAATGTGATAATCAATATTGATCTAGGGACAATAATAATATAATTATATGTATTAACCTCACTTACTATCAATTTTAATATCACCCATAATAATAGTATTACTATTATTACTATGATCATTAATATTTCTCTTAAATATTAATAATAATATTATTAATGTATTAAAATCCCTCTTAGTATTAATATTATTACTTATTATTAATGTTAATATTATTCTTAATATCATTATTAATATTAACATTAACATAATTGTTAATATTTTTATTAATTAATAATAATATTAATATCAATTTTTTTGTAAATGGAGCTAATATTACTTGAACCCTCCCAATGATACTATTTTAGATAAATTTAGTTCTACCTATTCATAGCATGCCTATGAACATCCTTTCTCCCTATTTTCTATAATTTTATTGGATAATTACATGTGGTTCAAAGAAAATAGGTTTACTCCTTCCAGCAATAATAATAATATTGAAATCCATATAATTTTAAAGTTGTTTCTTCTATCAATATTGTTGTTAGTCCCCAATGGAACTTTCATATAGACACAAATTTTCATATTTCTATTAATCTTTGCCTTAGAAATGATATTAATATTAGTATTCTTAATAATAATATTATTAAATTCCATACTAATATTAATACAAATAACAATATGTATATTAACATTAAAATTAAATCCATAATTACTGTCACTATTATAATACCTAATTTAATATTTATATTAATTCCACTATGACAAAGGTATTATGGTTATTATTTTTTTCTTTGATCGTGACCCTACATAGATGTAGATATATCTATATATACATAAACAATAAAATATTATGCACCTAAGATACCTGATTTTTGTTAAAGTTGGCCAATTTTAAGAAAGATTGCAAGACTAAAATTAAATTAGATTGCACACTCCTCCCAAAATACAATATCATTAAACTTTATATTATCAATTGGCTTCTTCTTCATGTTCGGGCTCTACCTTAACCCTAAATGAGGCGATTATGAAGAGGAGATGCCCTAGACTATTATGCATGCATAGGAAACAAAGTATGGCACTAATATTTTATGATTGTTACTATTCGCTTGCTCATTCTTTTTTTGCGTCGATGTAACAAAGCTTCGACCATTTAAAAGTGGGAAGATTCAAAGTGATGCCCACATTTGGGATAAAGGATATTCAAACTTAGATGGGTCGAATCCTTGATTGTAAGGTTCATAAGGGAAGGAAATTTATTGGGAATTTAAATAGACCGGTTCTATTTACTCTATAATAGGATAACAAGATCTTGTTTACATCTATATTAACTAGCTTGCATAAAAGTATTGAGAGAAATTACATCTTTCATACAGATTTGGAACTGATATAAACTTATCTCTCTCCTACTGTATGCAGGACAATTTATATTTTGGGATGAAAACTTCTATTATTTTCAAGTGGAATCCAAATATCATTTTTTGAATGTAAAAAGGGTACTTATTTACTATTCAAATCAATCATACATATTATGTTCACCTATCATTTCATGATAAACATAAATTTTATTTTTGACACTAGAAACTTATTTAATTTGTAGATAACACCTATTTTTAATAGAGTAGCATCACATAAATTTCCAAACAACACACATGCACAACTCCTCTAATGCTATATTCTTTTGTTTAGTACATATTTTTTATTCAAAAGGGAAAGAGTATAATATATTTTCTTGAAAAAAAGTTTATTTTCATACATTTAGATAGACCCCCATCTCAAAAATACATATAACAATAAAAAAAACCCAATACACTACATATTACCCCATCCAAATACATAATCACAAAATATTAAAAAATCCAAATACAAGTTTAAACAAGATTCCTACCTTAATAAATCTTCTCAAGGTGATAGGATATTGATGAAGAGCTACAAGCCAAGTCTTTTCCACTTCTCCTTTCCAAAATTAGCAAAATCAACACTCCCCAAACTCATTTGAAAATTTAAAAGTATCCAAAAAGAAGAACCCCCTCCCAATTTTCCCATGGGAGATTAATAGAGATCCCAAGTCTGAATCTCTTGAATGAGAAGGTGACAAGTGTCACTCTCTCATTCATCCCTCAAGCTCAAATCCCCACATGTGCTCACACTTGAGTGTGAGATTTTTGGGGAGATGAAAGGGTTTGGAGTGTAATCCAATCCAAAAAAAAGGTCCTCTCACCATTAAGAGAAGGTGGGTTAAATTTGGAAACTCTGCCCCCTTAGTCCCTTCTAATAAACGAGTTTAGAGGAATAAACACTCTTCCCTTCCCCCAAGACTCAAAAATCTGCTACCCTTCTTTAAGGACAATTATGAGGGGTCATATCTTGGATCCAAGATATTACCTTAAATAAGTCCTCAACCTATAGGTAACCCACTTGGGGGCTTAAAAAAGTACAAAAATTTACAAAATAAAGTTTGTTAAGCTCCTCAAAAGTGATCTTGAAGCATGCATATGAAATTAAGGATTTAAAATTTGACAAGACAAAACTCTTACCTCAAATTAAGAGTTCACCACCCTAACCACTTTAAACACACATGCTCAACACATCACAAAATTAAACACATTAAATAAGAGACCTTAGTGTTGAACATACACCAAAATACTAAGAGGGGCATGAATCAATATTCTACCAGATCTTAAAACTTCCAGAACAAAAGAAACTTCAAACTATACTACATAAGCAAAAACATGAAATATAGAAATAATGCACAACACAACACCAGATGTACGTGGAAAACCCTAGAGGGGAAAAACCATGGTGAGAAATGTTGCTAAGAGCTACTATCCTAATCCAACCTCAAATGAATAATAGTTACAACTTCGTTTTAGTATTACAACCCAAGAAAGCTACTACTCCTTGAAAAGAGGTTATAGGGTCACTCCTAAGGAAGATACAACTCCTTGATCTAAGTATAATCTTAGGAATGATTATAGAATGATAGTCCTTCCAATGTTTGAAACTGACAATTAAGCACAATCCTTTTGATGATTGTAATTCTACTTTTTCCCTTGTCTTTTTAATGATTGCAATTTTTCTTTGTCACTTTTACAAATACATTCTCTATAGCTTATTGGCTCATTGCTTTCAGCCTTCAAGAAGTTTTTCCTTTGGCTCATTACCTCCAATAAACAATTAAGAACCTTCGTCACTTCCCTTTTTTCACAAAAATATGTTCAAGATGAAACTAGATAGGAACTTACACTTATCTTCTTTCTCTTTCAATCACATGCAATTTTCATCATGTCGCACACACTCCCTCTACCTAGCTCAACTAGGTTTACAATTTATACATGATATTACATTGATTACAAATTCACATGTTGGCCTACAACAATAAGAATATTATATTTGCAAGTCGGCCAAAGCTAAAACAAATAATATGAAATGTGTAGAGGGAAAGACCCAAAATACTACATGCAACACCAAGAAGAGGAACATGCCTTGTGGACTCCAATGTAAGGAAGCTAAGGTAGTGGAACAACTTCTTACACTAATCCTTAGAGGAGAATAATGCAAAACTTTTACAAATCTTTAACAATTAAAAAAACTTAAATAGAAATAAACACAAATATTGAATGCATACCACAATACAATGATTTATGTGGAGAAAACCCTTTCAAGAGAAAAACCTCACACTCCAAAAGCCACCCAATATATTATTTAGAAATCACAAAGATTACAATATACTTGTAGAACAAGCTTCTCACAGGAGTATCACCACTTAGAGATCCAGAGGCAACATGTCCACTATCAGACTCTCAGAATACATCGCAATACACAACCGTAATAAAATGCCCTCATAAAATAGGGTTGCCTTCTAGGGCAAGTAAAACTAATAAAATATAAGCCATCAAATATAAGACATAATGATGAATGATCCAAATTTATAATAATAAAATTTTCCTTTTAAGGGCACTACCCCCAAGACCCCACTAGGGCATGCTACCCCTAGATCCTAGCCAGGGGATGATCCCCTACACCCCTCATGGGGGGAACCCCCTACACTCCTCCCCATCATTTTTGGCTGAATAGTACCTTATGTATCAACAATACCTTATGTAATTACAAGGTTGAGACACATTTTCTCAAAAAATCTCACTTGTCAAACACCTTGCAAGGACAATGGAAGGGAGTCATCATCATCTTTTAATTTCTAGGGGTCAAAAGGACCATAGTCTCTGAACACCATTTGAACTTCTTTGTAATCACAAGCTTAGTTAGAGAATCACCAAAATTCATCAAAGTCTCTACCTTAACCAGCTTCATTCTACCATCTTCAACCATATCCCTAACAAAATGATACTATACATCAATGTGCTTGGTCTGGCATGAAATTTCAAGTTCCTAGCTAGACATATTACACTCTGACTATTGCAACAAATTGTCACTGCACCTTTTTTTATTTCAATATCAGAACACAACCTCTTAAGCCAAATGGATTCTTTACAAGCATGAGTAGCTAGCATATACTCTACTTCAGTAGTGTACAAAGCAACCATAGCCCATCACTTACTCATCCATCTAATTGTACCACCAAATAAAGTAAACACATAAGCACTAGTGGATCTTCTGTTATCAATATCACCTACCCTATCTAAATCCACATAACCATGAATATCAAGGGAAATTTCATCTTCGATCATATTACTATGATAACATAAGGAATAATATTAGGTATCATGCAAATATCCTGAATACTCTTTTAATTGCATCCCAATAAACTCTACTAGGATTAGATATATATCATGAAAGAAATCCCACTACTTGGATAATGTATGGTCTAGTACAAACCACAACATACATCAAACTTCCATCCACACTCTAGTAAGGCACTCTACTCATGTCTTCCATCTCCGATGGGGACGTTAGACAATATGAAATACATAACTTTGTTCTAGCTGAAACGTGAACACACAGTGGTCTATAATCCTGCATATCAAACTTATGTAAAATTGAATTGACATACCTACTTTGGCCAAGACATATCTTTCTGTTCACTCTATCTCTTCTAATTTCCATCCCAAGAATGTGTTTAGCTACACCAAGATCTTTCATTTCAAACTTAGCAACAAGTTGAGATTTTAGTTTTGAAATCATACCTTTCCCTTTAACAATGAATAACATATCATCAACATATAATGCAATAAATAGGAAACAATCACCATCAATTTTATAATAAACACAATGATATGATTTAGAACGCTCAAATCTCAAACTCGACACATGTATCAAATTTCTAGTACCACATCCTAGGACTCTATTTTAAACTATACAAAGACTTTTTCAATTTACAAACCAATTTACTTTTACCTTTCACCATGTAGTGCTTTGGTTGTGTCATATAAATATCCTCTTCCAAGTCACCATGAAGGAAAGTAGTTTTCACATCCATTTGCTCAACCTCTAAATCATAAGTAGTATCAATAGAAAGAAAAAATTTAATGGATGTAATTTTTACAATAGGAGAAAATATCTCACCATAATCAAAACCCTCAACTTGAGAGTAACCTTTTGCAACCAACCTTGATTTGTACTTCTCAATACCTCCATTTGAACCAATATTTTTCTTGAATACCCATTTGCAACCAACAAGTTTTCTTCCTTCAGGAAATGGCACAAGCTCCCATGTATCATTATTTTTAGAGTTGTCATTTCTTCATCCATATAAATCTTCCAGTATTTTGCATCATTCATACCTAATTCCTCTTCTACCAATATAGGTTCATCCATGTTAGTATTGAAAGAAAAAATACATCTCCAATCATCAGGTGAATACCTTTCAGGTGGTTGTCTATGCCTTGTAGTCCTATGAGAAAGTTGAGTTGGAGGTTCGTCCTCCTCTTCTGAAGATTTAGAGCTAGATGAGATCACCTCAACTTCTTGTCTATCCATGGGCCTTGATTCAACTTTCTCAGGTGTAGAAGGAAATTGAATTGCATCTTCCTATTTACTTTGTTTTGGATACAATGTAATAGAAGAAGGCTTAATTTCTCTAAAAAAAACACGTCTATGTATTGCCTTATGTGCAACAAGGTCTAAAAGCTTGTATCCTTTCACACCATAATTGTATCCAATGAAGATACATTTCATAGCCTTGTTCTCCAACTTTGATCACTTCTCCTTTGGCACATGTGCACATGCCTCACAACCAAAAACTCTAAGATGTCTTAATGAAGGATTGCGACCCGACCATGCCTCTATAGGAATATTAGCAAAAAGAGATGACGTAGGAGACCTATAATCAGGTAACAAGCAGTGGTAACAACTTCAGACCAAAATCATTTTTCTAGACTAGCACCACTCAACATAATCCTAGCCTTCTCCATCAGTGTCTTGTTCATTATTTTTGCAACTCCATTCTGCTATGGAGAATACAGAGTTGTCTTCTATCTATGAATACCATAATCTTTATAGAATCTATCAAAATCATTAGAGAAAAAATCATCACCATTATTAGTCCTTAAAATTTTTATTTTATTTCTAGTCTGCAACTCAACCATTACTTTAAATTCTTTAAATAGACTGAAAACTTCATATTTACTCTTTAGAAAGTATACCCATGTCCTTCTACTATAATCATCAATAAATAAAACATAATATGTGGATTTACCAATTGAAATAACATCAATAGGACCAAACACATCATAATTAATAAGATCTAATACACTACAAGATTTATGAGAACTCAAGTAAAACTGAACGTGCTTTTATTTCCTATAAATGCAATGCTCATAGAAATCAAATTCAATATTACAATTAGATAAAACTTCAACAAGGTTTTCATTTTTCAAGGTCCTTAGACCCTATTCTCCAATGTGGCCAAGTCTTTGGTGCCATAACATATTTTTCTCTACAGGTAACTTTGATTTAGAAGAAAGAGCACCCTTGGGTATCCAAAATCCATGATGATCTATTGAAGGTGAAACCCTCACTTCTTCCATAGACTTTCTTTTCATAGAAGTACTATTGCACTCAACAGTGGAAGCATGAAGCTTATACAATGTCCCATATCTGACACCTCTAGCAATCACCATAGCACCTCTGACCATCTTGAATCCTGCATCAAAATACTACCTACACACCTACATCTATTAGTTTTCTCATAGATAAATTTTATGCTAAACCAAGGATATGCAACACACCATTAATTATTTTTATTCTACCATCAGAAAACCTGATTTTAACTTTACCATGGGCAACAATGTCTAAATGAGAATCATTACCCAAGTACACCTTACCTCCATCAAATTCTTCATATTCAGAAAACTAATCTCTATTAAAGGTCATATGGAAAGATGCACTTGAATCAATTAACAATGCATCATTACATGCACGAGTTGCCAAAGATGCAATGAATGCATCACCATCTTCCTTCTCAGACTCAAAATCAAACTCAAATTTCTTATTTTTCTTCTTCTTTTCTTCTTTGTAGTCCTTATGAACATGTCCATGCTTATCATAGTTCCAGTAAATAACTTTAGAATTTCTAGGAGACTTAGATCTCCCCTTCAACTTAAATTTTTCATGTTTCTCATTCTTCTTGCCTTTTTCCTTAGGTCTTCCATGAACATCTAGGGCCTCCTTAGCACTGATGGATACCTTCCTCCTCATCTCTTTATAAAGAAATGAACCCACCACATCTTCAATCTTCAATATAATAGAAGTACTCCCAATAGCCATAACAAGATAATCCAACAAAGCTAGCAAAGAACAAAGCATGATTTTATATTTCTCTTCCTCATCCATTTTGACACCAATTGATGCCAATTGAGCCACCAACATATTGAATGCTTCCAAGTGGTCTGTAATTTGTCCTCCCTCTTCTATTTTCAAGGAATATAATTTCTTCCTTAAGAAAATATTGTTCACTAAAGATTTGGCTTGATACATCTCACCAAGCTTCTTCCATAGTTTTTGTGCAGAGGTCTCTTCATGGCCATTGATTAAAATAGAGTTTTCCAAGCACAATCTGATTAGAACTTTGGCTTTATAGTCCATAACATCATATTGAGCATGTTGAATATCCAAGATACTGAGAGGGGGGTGAATCAGTTTCTTATCAAACTTATTGAGCAAATACCATCTAGTTATTCCAATGCATATGCTAGTTAAGATAAGCAGAAGCATTAACTAAACATGAAAACAAACAACACATGAACACCAAGATTTTTATGTGGAAAATCGAGAATGGGAAAAAACATGGTGTGGGTTAACTCATAATATAGTATAACCGGTTATAAGATATTATAAAGGGTGGCTCATGTCTAAGACTCGCTGTCCAAAAGAGAGGCTCACTACCTAAACAAGATACAGTAACAAATGGATTACAACCAGAGTATGAACTGATGAAGATACACCTCACAAGTGTAAATTTAGTTCCTTTGAAGCTCAATGAATTTTCATGCTAGCAGATCAATATTCACTCTTTTTTCATCCACACTCAATCCACCAACACTCGCATACTCAACATACATCCTTCAATATCCAAACTATCTTATATATATGATTTTTCCACAAGCACCAGTTAGGTCGGCTTCAAGAAAACACAAAAAACTTCTCAAAAAAAATTCAAGCATGTAGCACGCTACATCATGTTGGAATGGATTGTACATACAAAGTTTAGTTCATTACAACTTCAACCACTTATCAGGTTGGCCAGAGATAGACCTAATGAAAAATTTAAACAACAAAATGATGCCAACATCGTACACGAGCACCTGTACACACGAGATTCTGAACATGCATGCTTCCAACAACCAAAAAACATTTCCCAAAACTATGAGCAACAATGATCACCGGAGGGGAAATGCAGACCAAAATACCGGAGGACATTTCTGCATTACTGGTTCAAAATATCGGATCAACATTGACTTTGAACTTGTCATTGCAACTCATATATCATGGTGACATCAATGACAACACAAAATTTGTATTAAGAGATGTATTCTTCTTCATTCTTCTAACAATCTCCCCCTTTTTCATTGATGGAAACATGTGGCAAAATAATTTACAAACTTCCTATGTAGGCCACCTATATATAGTACTCTTCTATTTTCTCTCCATATCATTTTCTCCCTTTTCTCTCCTTTTCTCTCTCCCCCTTTGAAATCAAGGACAAAGGGCGACCCAAAAATATAAATATACATATGTACACATGGTCCAGAATAATATACAACAAAAATACTGAACTCCCCCTTAGGAGTTTAACCCAATCAATATGTAAACTCAAAAAAAATTTACCCGGAGGAGGGTGCACTTTGGAGCACTTGGAGAATTCCTTTCCAGGTTGTTTCACCATTCTCCCAACTCTTCTTAGCATATATTAGCATTTTATTCAGAGACTCCAATTCAATCAGGCTCTCTTCAACCTCATCTAGATTATCCAAGGTCAGATTGATCTTATCCAATTTCTCAGCATTATCCAAGGCATTGGCTACCGGGGTGTACTCCATCCTTACACTATCACCAACTAGATCAAATTTTCTGATAATTCTTCCTTTTGCTTTTGTAACATGAAAAATTTCTCTCTATGAGCAGATATGGCATTCCAAGTTGACATGTCTATATCCTTAGATCTGTTGTATGTGCTAGAAACAACTTTCAACTCAAACTCAATGGAGTCCATAAGATATTTTATAATCTATGTGGCATCTGGTCACCTTATGCAATAGGAAAACATATAATTTTCTTCAGATTCCCAAGCCTTCACAGATTCAAGGCTCTTTTCTACATTGGTGTGTGCCACGACACACTCGTCATGAAGAACCAATAGCCTTTTCTTAGCTAGTTTCTCTTCAACTTCCTATTTTGTTTTCTCACTAAGTCTAGTGGCATACTCCTTGAAGGAGTCCAATAGAAGTTTCAAGTTTTCTACCAATGTGAGAGATGAGTCCATTGATGTACTAGGTGTGACTTCCTAAAAATCCTTGATGGTGTCATCAATAAGCTCAGTTCCCTTCTAATGTGTTTCCTAGATTTCAATTCTACTGGATGCATGCAATGCATCACCTAACACCATTTTATGTATAGGAGAAATCTTATCTAGATCCACATAGCCTTGAGTCATGGGAAGTTGTAGGAGCTCTAGAGGAATCACCGGTTGGAATCTAATCTGTTTAGATAACAAGCCTTTCAAAACATCATCATCAGAGAAGGATTCTCCAAAGGACCTTTGTGATTCAACTACCTGTTTTGTTCCTTCTTCATTCTTTCCAGCATCTTCACCAAATTCCTCATTTATTTCTTCTTTCTCAACTTTCTCTTCTTTTTCCTTCTTTTCTTCTTCATTTTATTCTTCTTCTTCTTTCTTCTCTTCTTATTTTTTTCTTCTTCTTTATTCTCTTCTTATTCTTTCTCACTTTCATCCTTGTCCTTTTCTTCTTCGACTTTTTCTTTTTCTTTTGTAGTATGTACTGGAGGAGCAACATCATGCATTTTTGCTTCAACATTTTCTTCACTCTGCTTCTCAATCTCTGGAGGCTCATCAGTAGCATTAATTTCTAGAAGAACATCTATACCTCTTATTTCCAAAGGGATATTTGTATCATTCATTTCCATAGGTACGTTTGTATCACCAGTACCAGAAGGAGTGTCTTCCTTAATTTTTGTAGAGGCTTCTTCTCCTGATTTAGGTGTTGAACTAGATGCGCCAAGCATACAATATTTCTCAACCATACTTTCGATGGTGTTTATAGTTTCCTTCTTTATCTTCTTGATCTGCCTCTTATCTTTGGTCATTAAAATTTTAACTCTTTTCTTCATCTAGAACATAGTAGAATAAAACTTCTTCAAGGTTTCCAGATTACTTGGAGTCAAAAAAATCACTCAAAGTCAAAGAGGATCCAATTTCCTTATATGCCTTAGCCCTTATTTTCTCTTCCATTTCAATAGCTTTTGATCTTCTCTTCCATTTCAATAGCATATTTTCATAATGTAATAAATTATTTACCAAGGCTTCTAGTCTAAGAGGGGCACTAGGTCTTACTGGGGAAGCATTTTTCTCTACCTGGTCCGAAGAAACCTCTTCTACAACTTTTCCCTTCTTTGCTTCCGCCTCATGAACATTAATGTATTATTCTTCAACATCCTCTGAGGACGATACATAGTGAATTATTTTAGATCCAACACTAGCTTCCTGAGAAGCACCTTCACCATAGGAAATGCTTACTCTCTTCCTTCTTATCAATTTTACAACAAGGTCTTCCTCCTCGTCTTCAGTAATACTAAGGTTCTTTTCCCTTGTAGCTTTTTGTTTTCTTCCTCTCTTAGCATGAACTAATGGATGAACCCCTTTTCTCTTACCCGATCTTGTAGTAGGTCTGAAAGGGATTGGGTCTTTTCCTTTGTCAGAAACACTGGGTTCAATCTTTATTGCAACTAGGCCAGAAGCTAGTTTAGAAGGAGCAATCTTGCCTTGTCTCCTTACACCTGACAATTCTCTGGACTTCAGTTATCCATAGGCTCTTCCTTGTGCTATCTCCTCATCTATGTAACCAAAATTTTTTAGCATCTCATGTACCCTTTTTCTCCTCATAGATTTGATGTGCTCAAAATGAACTTCCAGGGATTTTTCAACATATGTACCAAATTTGGGTTCATTGGCATCTTTTAGACTTTTCAATAAAATTTCCACATAACCTTTAGCTTCATCTTCTATAATTTCATATCCCAAAGGTTGAATCCAGACAGTCCAGGGTTCAACCGCTTCAACCATGCATTCATTAGAAGAAACATGGAATATGATATCACTCTTGTATTTCTCAACAACTTTCCTCAGAATTATTTCTCTCTCATTCATGTTTTTCTTAAACACATAAAAGAATGTTGTTAGGGCATTATCCATGTTCTTCAAATCTCCCAATTTATGCAAATAATCAAAAAATTTATAGGAAACCAATTGGGATGGGTCCCAAAACACTACATATTTTCTCAAAAGCCTTTATAAGAAAAAAGAAGAGTATAGAAACAATCAAAGAACCAAAATTGAATGGATATTTCTTCTCCTTCAACATCCTCAGGTTCTCAAGTAGTTGTTTTCAGAGAAGCTCACACAAATCATAATCTACACCATTTGCAACCATGTCATAACTAGTATAGATTGTTGTAGCAGACATGAATTTATCTCTGTTTGTGAAGTATATTTTATGTCTACTCATTATTGATGCATACTTCACAGGTGGGTTAGTGATAGGCTTTTTTGTAAGAGACCTTTTATCATATGTAGCACTAGTGAGTTCCATCACCACTTCATTTTTCACAACTTTCAACACTGGTATCGGTCCGGTATCACAGAGTTCGGTGACTGCCTTGATTACCTCCTTAGTTATCAAATAAGGTCTGTCAATCCATAAGAATTGATCATGTTTTCTACTAAGGATAGGTTTAACATATTGATCATCAATGATGGAACAAAAATTAGGGAAGGAGTTCCATCAGTCGAACTTCTTTGCCACAATATTTGAATACTCAGGTTTTACCATGAAGTTATCTCCAGTGAGATATTTCAACCATATGTCTATCAATGTTTTGTGATTAAATTACTCAATCTTGACTCTAATGTACATCCTGATGTCCTCAGTAGGCATGACACCATTAGGAATCATCGAGAAGGTGCCCATAGGGTCATCTTCAAAAACCTTCATAGAATATTTCCTATAGGAAGGTCTATGTATTTTTTATGCTTTCACTACTACAGGAGTTCCCATTTTCAACACACAGAGCTCTAATAGATTCAAAAAGAGAATTTGCACAAGCTCACAACAACGTAGAACATAAAATACCTTTTTCCTTCATGAAAACCCAAACCTAGGGTTTTCACAGCTCACACTTCAAATCGCCTCAAGAATGCTCCAAATCACTCTCCACTTTCTTTGAATGAACAGGTAATTAAAATTCATTTACAATTTCACTTTATAGATCAATGTGATGCCCTAATTTTAATTAAATGCGATGGAATTCAAAAAGCTGGCAAAAACCCTTCAGTTGCACTAAAAAACCCTAATATGCTCCTTAAACGAACATGCTTGCACTTTTTCTTCTAATTTCTTTTGCATAACCTCTACCTATTCATTCCTTACAACATATCCTCATGCCAAAGACTAACACGCCCAAAATCAGGGGGTGTAAAAAAATTTATATTAAAGCTCCCCCTAAGACCATGCTAGGTCTAATTCTTGAATGAATTGTTTGTACCAAATGAGGGTAGAAACACATCTAAAGATTTTGGATCTTCTTTATTTTCCATATCTTGTCCATTTATTGCTTAACCTCATATTTTTCAATCTTCTTTATGGGTTCATTCTTCTTTACCGGAGCAGACTTCTTTCCATTTTTACTTCTACATACTCTTAAAATATGTCTCGATTTGTTGCAGTTGTAGTAGACAACATTTATTTGATTTGTTTGACTTGCATTAATCCTTGATCTGCAGTGATTTTCTTTATGTCCAAACTTGTTACAAGTATAACAATAACCAATAAAAGATTGATTCATTCTACCTCCATTGAACCAACTCATCATCTAATTTCTTAGCTCTATGTCCAATCTTATTACACGCATAGCATTGTCCAGAGAAGGAATTAGAAAATTGATTCATCTTGCTTCTCCACTCAAGTGCCTTATGACAAAATTTATTGCATGAGAAATAAATGCCATTGAAAGATGTATACATTTGAGCATTTGGTTGTCTGATAGGTGGTCTTCTTCTTGGATTTCTTGTTTTTTTTCCTTTACCTTGAGTCTTTTGATTCTTTACAACTTTTGAGCTTTCACCTACTCATAATCCCAATCCACCTTTGTCTTTAGATGGTTTCTATCTTGTAATCAATTCATCAAGCCTAGTGGAGCTTGTCTTAAAACTATCTTCACAGACTTTTTCCTTTTCCAGTTCATCTCTCACTTTCACCACTTCTTGTTCAAGCCTAGAGCATTCATCATATTTTCTTTGCACTGGTATATTCAAACACTCTTCAATTATCTTATTTTCCTCCACTTGCACCTTTAGTTCGGTAACCTCTTCATTTTCTTGTTTTAATTGCTCACTAACTTCTTTGTGTCTCTCTTTGAATTTCTTCAATTGCTCTTTCAATTTCTGGATACATTCATTTGCCTCATCAAGATTTTCTTTGAGATCTTTGTTTTAATTTTCAAAATTTTCAAGTTCATTAAAGGTAGTCTAGAGTTCTTCTTTATCATCCATCTGTTCAATCTTTAAGATCTCCCTCAAATTGTTAGGCTTCTTTGGAGGAACCAAGCTCTAATACCAATTGTTGAATATCCAAGATACTGAGAGGGAGGGGTGAATTGGTATCTTCTCAAAATTATTGAACAAATACCATCTAGTTATTCCAATGCATATGATAGTTGATAAGTAGAAGCATTAACAGAACATGAAAACACACAACACATGAATAGCAAGATTTTAATGTGGAAAACCCCAAATGGGAAAAACCACGGTGAGGGTTAACTCACAATATAGTATAACCAGTTATAAGATATTACAAAGGGTGGCTCACTACTAGGACTCACTATCCAAAAGAGAGGCTCATTTCCTACAAAATATATATAGTAACAAATGGCTTATAGATAGAGTATGGACTAATGAAGATACACCTCACAAGTGTAGATTCAATTCCTTTGAAGCTCAATGAATTTTCATGCCAACAGACCAATATTCGCTCTTTTCATATCCACACTCAATCCACCAACACTCACATACTCAACATACATCCTTTAATCTCCAAAATATCTTGTATATATATCTGATTTGTCCACAAGCACCAATTAGGTCGACTTCAAGAAATTTCAAAAAACTTTTTAAAAACAATTCAAGTGTGTAGCACACTACATCATGTTGGGATTGATCACACATACAAAATTTAGTTCATTACAACTTCAAGCACATATTAGGTCAGCCAAAGATAGACCTAATGACAAGATGCAAACAACAAAATGATGCCAACATCATACACAAGCACCTGTACACACGAGATTTTGAACATGCATGCTTCCAACAATCAAAAAACATTTCCCAAAACTGTGAGCAATGATGATCACTGGAGGGGAAATGGGAACCAAAATATCAGAGGATGTTTCTGCATTACCGATTCAAAACACCAAATCAACATTGACTTTGAACTTGCAGTTGCAACTCATATATCATGGTGACATCAATGACAACACAAAATTTGCATTAAGAAATGTGTTCTTCTTCATTCTTCCAACATAGCAGCTTGAGTAGGATCTTCATGCCTTGAAACATTCTCATCAATAGCATCCCATAGATCTCAATCTATCAATAGATCCTCCATCTTCAGCTTCCACATTTCAAAATTATTTCTAGAAAATTTATCCACCTCTATTCTCCCCGATGAACATTCCATCTAAAAGATCTTGCAACAAGATCAAAAAGTGTCTTCTACATAAGCTCCCACTCAAAACTAGATTAGTTGAGAAAAGCTAGCAACCCACGACTGAAAACAAAGGTGATTAGGCTCTAATACCACTTGTAAGGAAGCTAAGGTAGCAGAACAACTTCGTACACTAATCTTTAGAGGAGAATATTTTTTTTTTTTACAAATCTTTAATAGTTACAAAAACTTAAACAAAAATAAACAAAAATATCATGCATACCACAACACAATGATTTACACAGGGAAAACCCTTTTGAGAGAAAACCCCCACACTCCCAAATCTGCCCAACATATTATACAAAAATAACAAAGATTACAATATACTTGCAAAGCAAGCTTCACACAGGAGTATCACCACTCAGAGATCCAAAGGCAACACATCTTCTATTAGACTCTCAAAATACATCACAATACACAATCGTAATACAATACCCTCATAAAATAGGGTTGCCTTCTAGGGCATGTCAAAATAATAAAATATTGGCCATCAAATATGAGACATAATGATGAATGGTCCAGATTTACAATAATAAAATATAAATAAAATTTTCCTTTCAAGGACATTTCCCTCAAGCCCCCTCCAGGATGCATTGCCCCTAGACCCCATATAAGGGGACGATCTCCCTAGACCCATTGTGGGGGGGGGGATGCCCCCCATACCCCCCTTTTGTTGTGGGTTGAATAGTACCTTATGTAATTGCAAGGTTGAGACACATTTTCTCAACATCAAACACATAATTAACTTGGTCCTAAAAAATCTTCACAACTTTGATGTTCAATGAACATCATTCACATGCTTCACAAATTTAGAATAGGTTGGCCTTAAGCAAGAAAAACATGAAACGTGAAGTATGTTAGCCTTAACAACACTAGTGGTACACATGAATGATAAATAATAACTTTTGTTTCTCCCAGATGAGTCATCATGACCCATAAAACACCTTCACACAATCCTTGAACTCCATGCACGCTTGAGCATGGTGCACACTCTCAACATACGTTAGTCATCCAGGTAAAAGCATAACCCACTCCCAATAGAACATCCATTCCAAATCATAGCCAGTTCTAGAGAATCCCAAAAACACCTTGCAAAGAAATAACAAACATTACATG
This sequence comes from Sequoiadendron giganteum, assembly GCA_007115665.2. Classification (NCBI taxonomy): domain Eukaryota; kingdom Viridiplantae; phylum Streptophyta; class Pinopsida; order Cupressales; family Cupressaceae; genus Sequoiadendron; species Sequoiadendron giganteum. The sequence goes on along the minus strand of CM021104.1, from coordinate 519,358,450 downwards.
ATATTTAGGAACACTCTCATACATCACTTTCACAACTTCATGCAACAACAAGCTGCAATAAGCCAATAGACAATGAAACTAGTCACCGAACAACATAGTCCTATACTCTGTTACTTCAAAATTTCTCTACAAAAGGAATAATGATATGAAACCTTGGATATAACACCTTCACAAAATGTTGAAATTATCTTCTAAACTGCATATCCATATCTGCAAACACGAAGGAATGTAGATCCAAATTTTTCACCTTTGAAAACACCAACACAGGATCAACACAAACTTCAAACTGTCACTCACAAAAAAATCTTTCTAGAACCCAAATGAACAAGAACTTGGATCACACATGCCCTGACACATCATGAAGCTATCTTCTAAACCATGGGAGAAAAGCATCACTAGTGGATAAATTTAGAGCATTTCTTAGAGATTTTGGCAACCAAACATTCAAACTATAACTCTCTCTTTATATCAACAATTCTCTTTTGATATCAATTACAGCCAAACTGCAACAATCTCCATCATTTTCATTGATGGAGAAACCATCCTCAGACCACTTTGGTGCATAATCTCTCTCCCACTTTGACATCAAAGACAAAGGGAAAAAGGTATTTCTCTCCCCCTTTCAATCACAATTTCTTCACTTTGATCTCTCACCCTTAGATGTACATTCTATCCTTCTTCAAACAACTTATAGGCTCCCTCTGATAGTAACAACCACTATGTATTCCCCCTGAGAGGTAGTCACCATCAGTCCAAGATTAAGGGTTTGTCTTAAATTACTCCCCCTAGATAGATGCACCAACTATGCATTTAGAAAGAAGGGATAGAAATTACCCCTAACTTCTACACGAGATATTCAAATGTATCCTTTGCAAGTTCCTTAGTGAAAATTTATGCAACTTGATCCTTTGTGGATTCATATTCCAACTTCACTTCTTTATGTGCAACCTTCTCTCTTAGAAAGTGATACCCGATTGATATGTTCTTGGTTCTAGAATGCATCACTAGATTTTTGGAAATTTTAATAGCACTTGTATTATCACATATAATAGGAATGGTCTCATCATACTTTATTTTTATATCCTTCAATTTTTTCTTCATCCATCACTTGAGTACAACAAGATTTTTTAGCAATATGCATTGCTTCTATTGTTGACAAAGATACTAAATTTTGCTTCTTACTGTATACACCTAAAATTGGTATGGAGCATCTAATTAATTAAATATCCTAAATTTCCTCTACTTTTGAATAAATAGAAATGTTTATTTATATAGTTCACATTTAAATTCATCTTAATTAAATAAACAAGATTAAATACTTTGTTTGATTTAATTATCAAATCCCTATTTTATTCTATCACATCGATTCTAAATTAATTAAATAAAGATCAAAACACTTTATTAATTAATTACCATTATTCTTCTATTTAATTTAATAAACAACTATCCTATTTTTCGTTTTATTAAATTATTTATCCCTCTTTTGCTAAATTAAATAAATCAAAAATATTTGAATTAAAGCACAAAGAATATTCCATCTATATTCTCTCAAAAATGAATTAGATATCCTATGTCAAAATTAATTAATTGAAACTTCACGGGAAGTTTTGGAGACAAATTGGAGACAAATTTGGGATTTGATCTCTTAATCCTTCCTCTTCTCTTGCCTGGTGTTTTCATGGGTAGAGACAATCTCCATCTTTCTCTCAATCTCCTCCATCTTTCACCATTCAATTCTCCAGATTGAATCCAAACCTCTCAATACTTTCCCTATGCATTTCTATAGCCAGGAAATCTATAAATACAGCCTCATTGAACCAAGAAAGGGATCCAGATAATCAATTTTATGCACTCTTACTCTACAGGAATTCAAGCACTCAAGCATCAAGCATTCAAGCATCCAATATCCAGCAATCAAGCTTCAATATCATGGCTGCAATTATCTATTTCATGTTAATCCATGCTTAGTTTAATTCATTTATCTTCTAGCATTGTCATATTTAATTCCATATCATTGTCTTAATATCGATCTCGTTCTTTCAATTGTCATTTTAACAATCATAGTGCACTCACAATCTGAGAGCCATTTTGATTTAATAAATCTTGAGGATAGAGAACAAAATGACGCTTTCAATTGATTGTTGTTTTGAATTAATTCAATTTGATTAATCTTTGATATAATGTCTTATTAAGAAGTGTTTTGTGCTTTACACCTATTCACATGCTTACAATTTGGTGCCCACCATGGGGCATTAACCCCAATTTTACAAATTTTTTGGAAAGTGTTACGCAGGTTCTCCACATGTTTTCTTTTAGAGCTTTCATCAAAAACTATAGTGCTTTCAGGGAAAACTACAACGCTTCCGAGCTCTGTTTCAATGCTTCCGTGTTACTATAGCACTTTCATCAAATCTTTTAGCACTTTCAACTTTAGCACTTCTATCGACTATTTTAGTGCATCCGTGATTTAGCGCTTCCATGACAAATTTCAGCACTTCAGTGTCTTGTTTCGGCGCTTTCGTGTTTTAGCACTTCAGGTAAAAGTTTCAGTGCTTCTCTGGACTGTTCCAGCACTTTTGTAAAATCAGTTTGGATCCGACGCATCCGTGGCCAGATTTTATTTTTATTCACAGTTGGACTAAAATTGATCAATTTAGGATAGTCACTTCAAAGTTTTCTAAAATTGATCAATCTAGGATAGTCACTTCAAAGTTCCTAAAATATATCAATCCTAGGATAGTCATTTTCTTGTTTTTCTTAAAGAAAATCTATCAATCCTAGGATAGTCATCACATTCTTATAGTAGAAGTTAAAAAGAACATCGTGATTTCTGTGAAGCAACACCTTCACTAGATTAGAAAATTTCTTTTTGGGCTTAAAAACAAGACAAACTTATATCCTGTGCTTGTGATGATTAGGCTTATGCTCTCCCCTTAACTGGGTGACCAAAGTGCCAGATTCACTTTTACTTCATGTCATTTACGCTTTATTAAATCCTTTAGCAGGCCTACCGTAGTGGGAAAAAGTACTCACCCTACGAGAACGACCTAAGTGGGAACAACCAAAGCCAGGTTTTCCAACCCACTATAATAAAAATGCAAGTTGTTGATGAAAGTCTAATTTGACGGTAGTGAGCAAGATAACATCCCCAAAATCTTTGTTCTAAAGATTGGGAGGTCTCATGAGGGAGTTTATCTATTTGCCACACTGAACAGAAACCCTATCTACGAACCATAGAGTAGTTTCTCACCGAGTCAGTATCCATACATTGTCATACTCATAGTGCAAGGGGAGGGAAGAATTTTCCCCCAAGACACTCACCATATAATTACCAAGGACCGCTTGCTCAAGGGATTCGGTATCCACTTCCATCACTTTGAGTATGCACCTGGCAACGACAAAAACACGGGCGCCCTCTAGGGGGTGACACGGCTATGTGAGTCAACATAATTCAAGATGTGGGTTGTGAGTATAATGATGACCTACTTGTCCTTAAGTGTGAGTCTGTTTGATTTGTGTACGATTGTCAAAACAACCTATCAAAATCAATAAGAATCATTCGTGATTCTTGAACATACACGATCTATTCAGTTACAAATATTCACAATTGCTTGTTGTGTTTTCACAAATTCATTAAAATTAGATTTAAGGTCATCCTGAAAACCAAACAAAGTCAAGCTATATCAGAAAATCCATGTTGCAAAGTGGAAGTCCACCATGTTTGTCAAGAGAAAAATCAAAGTCACAAAACCCAAGAAACCTCTTGATTATAGAAATAAATTGAGAAAACAACGTTTTCTATATCAAAATCGAAAACTCTTTTTACAACATAGAACATTCATCCATAGATATCATGATTTTGCTAGGGGTCACACATTAGATTACACAGTAGAACCGCTCTATTCATGAGCCTTCTTTCAAAGAAGAGCTCTCACTCAATATCACAACCATAGTCAGCGCATACATCCTTCTTATCTTCCACAATCCCTAATACAATATGCCTCAAGGCCAGATCAGATTTTACAATAGAGAGTTTTAAACTTCTATTTTTAAGCATTCTGGAAACTTGTTTCAGCACTTCTGGTCACTGTTTTAGCACTTCTGAAATAGCGCTTTTGGGCACTGTTTCAGTGCTTACTGTCTATATTTTAGCACTTTCATTAAAATAGTGCTTCCATCAAAATCTATAGTGCTTCCATATACTGTTTCAGCGCTTCTGTAAAGTAGCGCTTCTATCAATTTCTGCAGTGCTTTCGTGCACTGTTTTAGCACTTCTGTCAAGATAGTGCTTCTGTCACCTATTTTAGTGCTTCTGTGAAATAGCGCTTCTACCCTCTATTTTAGTGCTTTCAAAATAGAGAGTTCAAAATTTTTTTACCAGTCAATCAGTCTATCATTTTATCCACAGTTTTCATCATAATCAAATTTCTTTTTATCAGAATCACTGTCTAGAGACCGAAAATAGATAGGTTTATACAAACATTCAATCTTATCAACTGAAACAAGATCTTGAAAATCACAAGTGTCAAAATCAAATACACAATTGGTTACTACACTATCCTTCATCACGAAACTAAGTATAGTAATCAAATTTTTAACATAGTCAAATCAATAAGATCAGTCATCTTATTCGACTTTGTTAAAATTTCAAATTGACTTTTTCTAGCAAATAAGATCAACATTTTGGAAGAAAGGGTAAAATTTTGTATGCCAATCTTCACTAGGTCCCAAAAATAGAGATTCTTAGAGCAAGAAATTTTAAAATCACAAGCAATGGTAGAGGAAAATCCTTGGAACAATCTGAACTGAAATGATAAAAATGAAATAACTCCAGAGGATATCCAAGCAGCTCAACAAGACCCCAAGTTCCATATATTTATGGAAAAGATTATAGAACAAGATATGGAGAAGTATCTTTTGATGTTGGTTGAATCAGGTGCCAAACTTCCTAAGGACTTCGATGTAAACCATCTGAAGGAAGCGCCTGGCACAAGTGAGACTGAAATTTTGCAACCTACACAAATGATAGATCTAGTTGCCGCTTTAACATCTCAAATGCAGCTGTTACAATAACAAATACAAGATATGACGAAAGGGACTACCAAAAGATATGCGATACAAGACATTTGTCCTTATCCTTTCGATGCAACGGTTGGCTTGATACCTTTTCCAAGACATTGTGAGATCCCAAAATATGATAAGTATAATGGAAGAATGGATCCAATTGATCACATTAGAGAATTCAAAACAATGAGTCTTGAGTTTTCCCAAGAGGAGACTTACTTAATGAGACTATTCCCAAGGAGTTTGGGAGGATCATGCATGGAGTGGTTTTCAAAGTTAAAACCCGGTATCAAAACTTTTGAGGAACTCACCAACAAATTTATCTCTCAATACTCCTTCAACATCCAACACGATGTTACAATCAAGGATCTTTATAAACTAAAGCAAAACAAGGGGGAAACGTTCGTATCTTTTCTCCAAAGATGGTGATGCTTGTTTGCTAGATATCCTAGATCTATTCCTGAGGAAGAAAAGATTTAGTTGTTTATTGACAACTTAACGGAAGAAATGAGTTATAGACTAGAACTACAATGTCCTCCCACATTCGAGAAAGTCATCAAAAACGGTCTTAAAATTGAGGAAGCATTAGTCAAAAGAGGAATTATCAAACATTTCAATGATAAAACAAACAACACAAGTAACTCCTCAAATCAATACTCAAGCAGTGATAAGCCAAAATTTTGGCAAAAGAATCACAACACAACTATCAACGAAACAACAAATGATTCCCCAAATGTCAAATTGGTTTTTAACTTGATAGCATCTACATCAAAGAATCAAAACAATGATCAACTTGTCAAGCCAAATATCATACATAACAACAAGATCGTCAAGATGCAACCATATCAAAAACCATCAAATCGGCGAAGGTTCACACCTTTATGCCAATCAATAGAATCAACAATGAAAGAACTAGTCACTAGTGGCCTTATCACTGCACGGGAAGCCCGATTCTGGGATCCTAAGGTCAAACCACCATGGTGGAATGACGTTGATTATTGCAACTTCCATAATAACAAGGGTCACAAAACCAATGATTGTATGGAGTTGAAACACACAATACAAGATTTGATTGACAACAATAAAGCATACGTGGAAACACCACAAAACAACAACGATCACTCAGCTTTCAAAGACCCTTTGCCAAACTATGACAAAGGAGCATCTTCATCTTCAAACAACAAAGGGAAGAATATCAACCATGTCTTTGACGCAACAATCCTTTGTCTATCTAGAATAGAGAGTGATCACATAGTTGGTCACAACATTGTTGGACCCAAAATCAACAACACTACTCCATTGGACTTGCTCCCGAACGTATCAAACTTTGATAATCAAATCAATGTCTTAAAAATCAGAGACCATCAAGAGCATCAACCAGTAAATGTAATGACTAGGGGACAAGCCAAGGTCGTGTTAAAAGGAATTGGGTCTACTCACGCAGCTCCACCTCCATCTCACTATAACATCGTCGATCAACTGCAAAACATTCCTGCTCAGATATCGATACTAGAACTCCTTAAAATATCACCATCACATAAGGAGGTTCTCGAACAAGCTTTAGTTGCCACTACGGTCCCAAAGAATCTAGATGTCTATCAGTTTCAAGCTATGGTGGGACATTTAACTACCCCACATTGTCTATCATTCTCTGAATAGGATGATATCTCGCTAAACCATCCCCATAATACTGCACTCCATATTGAAGTCTTAATCCATAATCACCACATCAAGAGAGTCTTAATAGATGGGGGAGCTAGTCTGAATATTTGCACTCTCAAGTTAATCCGTGCACTAGGATATTCAGATGATGCTATTGATTCTCGCAGAAAAATGACTATCAAAGCATATGATGAAAAAGAGAGATTGTCTAAAGGCTTGATTGTGCTACCCATCCAAGTGGGGCCCATGATGAAACATATCACATGTCAAGTGTTGGAGAAGGAATTAACATATAAAATTCTCTTAGGCCGACCATGGATCCATGAAATGCAAGTTGTACCTTCGACATATCATCAATGTTTGAAGTTCCCCGTAAATGGATGAGAGGTGACTATATCTGTTGATTACATTCACCCTCGACATTATGACACCCTTAGGATCTCTCAAGATACCTTCATACCACACAATAGGGAAGCATCATCATCCAAAGACGAACAATGTCCAAGCATCACTACTAAATGGGTAGAGAAGAAGGGTAAAGAAAAAGAGACAAGTCCTGTTGAAATTCAATCAACAGATAAACTGGATCAACAAAATTCTTTATCACACAAGTTCCAAGAGCAAGTCCAACCGAGGTACAAAGGAATGGGAACATATTCTATGGAGCAATCACTTAACCTATCACAGTTAATGCCATCTCCTAGAACATATGGTCAACCGTCTATGATCAAGTCTCAAACATCATTACCAGTTACAGCTCTAGATAAAAGGTTTGTGAAAAAGGGTACAATAGAGGATGAAACAAGCAACAAAGCATTTCTGGATTGGCTATACAAAGATTAGGAACCCTCTACATCAGATATCAGTATCAAAAATGTTGCCATCAACACCGATAAATATGGAAAAGGAAAGGCTATTTTAGTAAAAATGGGATATGAAGGACAAGGACCCATTGGATTAAGAAAGGATGGAATCACAAAGCCTATTAAACCCCTCACTCTCCACACAAAAGAGAAGCCAGGACTAGGATACTTTGAAGAAGAAAAGCAGGAGCTAACAAAGACAGTTGTAGAAAACATCCTTCAGTTTAGGGATGGCTACGAAACAAACTCAAATGAATATGAGTGGGCATTGTATTCTGATCTATTTTTCATTGATATTCAAGTCGATGTAATCCAAAAATACACACCAACATGTGAGGAGGGCCAAGGATCTAGGTCTAGACCACTCGTGGAAGGTTCACTAGATATCGATGATTCGAGTGGGGACAAGCAGACTTCAAGTGGACTAGGCGATCTGGAAGAAAGTACCATCACGGACCTCGATATTCCAATAAACGATTATGACAAAATGGCTATCCACACCCTTACATCCATCGCCTTGCAACAATTTGATAACCACATCCCATTAATCCATCCTGAACTCATTGACTGGGAACCTATCGAACCTTTGAATATACCAATATTTACAAACGATGATGCCATCATAAACTTCCTATGTCATGCTGAACCTAGTACAACTTCTGTCTGTAATACTCATAACAACACAACTTGGTAGGAGGGTGTCAAATCTTCTAGTTGCAAAAATAACAATAGGGTAAATAGATCTAATGGTGAAAACCATTCTATGGAAGCATTAGATCTGGAAAAAGTAAAAATAAAGAACGCATCTAACAGTGAAAACCTTTCTGAGGCACTGAAGGATGGAAGATTTGACACTCTTATAGAATATTATCATGAAAGATCATCAGTCCTAGTGGAACCGACACAGTCTCTGAATATTGGCACTGAAGACAAGGCAAAAATCTTACATCTGGCGGAATCCATGACAAAACAAGAAAGACCAGAATTCATCCAATTCTTTAAACAAAGAAGCATCACCTTCACTTGGTCATATTCTGATATGCTAGGCTTAGACTCAAATCTGCTTATGCATCACTTGTCTTTGCCCGCAGGAATCAAGCCTGTCAAGCAAAAATTAAGAAAAATGCATCCCCACATCGCATTGATGGTAAAAACAGAGCTAAAGAAATTATTGGATGCTGGCTTCATACGGTCTATAGATTATGTTGAATGGATATCAAACCTTGTACCTATTTCAAAACTAGACAATAGTATCAGAATATGTACAGATTTCAGGGACCTAAATAAAGCATGTCCAAAGGATGATTTTCCACTACCAAACATAAACATCATCGTGGAATTAACATCTTGGACGGTTTCTCAAGATACAATTAGATAAAAATAGCTCTCGAAGATCAGGAAAAGACAGCTTTCACATGCCCATGGGGAACCTTCTACTGGAACGTCATGCCATTTGGTCTAAAGAACGTAGGAGCTACTTATCAAAGAGCAATGATGACAATCTTCCATGATATGATGCACACCTTCATGGAAGATTACGTGGATGACATCTTGGCAAAATCTACTACTAGGAAAGGAAATCTACATATCCTAGACAAAGTCTTCACACAGATGGAGAAATTCAATGTTAGGTTAAACCCCAAGAAGTGTGTCTTCGGGGTCACATCAGCAAAATTGCTAGGGTACATTGTCTCAAAAAAAGGAATAGAAGTGGATCCAGCAAAAGTCAAAGAAATTATGGATATGCCACCTCCTAGGAATATAATTCAACTCAAATCACTACAGGGCAGGTTCCAATCGATCAGAAGATTCATCTTCTAGCTAGCGGATAAGAGTCATCCTTTTAATCATCTATTGCATAAGAACATTGTTTTCAAGTGGGATGAAGGGTTTGAAACAACATTCAATCAAATCAAGAAGTATCTAATGTCACCACCCATTCTCATGCCACCCACAGAAGGACGGCCACTCATATTATACATTGCTACAATAGATATCTCATTGGGGCCACTTTTAGCGCAAGAGGATAATGAAGGAAAAGAACATGCTATCTACTATATCAGCCGGACATTAAATGGATATGAAATCAATTACACTTTCATAGAGAAATTTTTCTTGATGGTGGTATTCGCTACTCAACAGCTGAGACACTACATGTTAACTCATACAATCAAGTTAATAGCAAAGATCGATCGTTTAAAGTATCTACTCGGTAAAGCTGCCCTAACAGGTAGACTGGCAAAATGGGTCATGCTATTAAGTGAATTTGACATTCAGTATGTAGAGAGAAAGGCAATCAAGGGACAGGAAATCGTTGAACAATTAGCAGAGGCTCCTCTACGAGATGATCAACCAATGACAATGGAGTTTCTAGATGGAGATATTCTGACAATAATGCCCCAACAATGGGTATTATATTTTGATGGATCATATACACAATGAGAATCGGGAGTAGGAATATTTTTCATCTCTCCACAAGGACACACCATTCCAAAATCATATTGATTGATGTTCCAGTGTACAAATAATGTAGTAGAATATGAAGCATTAATCATTGGGGTCAAAACAGAAATTCAGTGGAAAATCATAGACTTACAGGTATATGGAGATTCTCAACTAGTTATTTATCAAGTAAATGATGAATATCAAACAAAAGATGAAAATTTGATGCCCTACAAGGAACAAATAGATAATCTGAAACAATCCTTTGTCAGTATCAAGTTTGATCAAATTCCAAGGGCAGAAAACAAAGCTGCAGATGCTATGGCTACAATTGCTTCATTACTACAATTGCCTGAGAAACGTGTTTGTTATGAGTTTATGGTTGAACAAGTATCATGTCCTTCCCAAAATAATCCAAAATCCACTACCATATGCCATATCGAAACCAAAAAAACCTCCATCTATGAAACAATCTATGCCTACCTGAAAAACGATGTCCTTCCTCTTGACCTATCTAGGAACCAAAAACGAAACTTCATTCGCCAATCCGCTCGACATACTTTATCGTCGAGGTCTTGATGGTACTTTACTTCAATGTCTAGAACACAATGAGTCTAAAATGGCCCTATGAGAGGTTCATGAGGGTATTTGTGGCACTCACTCGAGTGGGATAACTCTAGCTAAGAAACTCCTCTGTTTGGGATATTATTGGCCATGCATGGAGAAAGAATCCTATCAATTTGTTAAGAAATGCCAAAAGTGTTAGATTCACAACAATTTGATTCATACACCAGCACAAGAATTGCATCCCTTCACATCAACATGTCCTTTTTTCCAATGGGGCCTTGATCTAGTAGGAAAAATCAATCCATCTTCATCTAATGGACACAAGTTCATTATAACAGCTACAAAATATTTCACAAAATGGATTGAAGTAGTACCTCTTACTACCATCACTGGGAAGTAGATCTCCTCTTTCATTTTGAACTACATCATATGTTGGTATGGAATCCCTCAATCCATTATCACTGATAATGGATGACCATTCAAGAATCAAGATGTCCAAGAGCTATGTGATAAATTTCATATCCAACATCGGTTTTCAACACCATACTATCCTCAAGGGAATGGCCAAGCAGAGGCCTCAAACAAAACAATACTCAAAATTCTCAAAAAGACGGTTAACGATGTTGGACGTGACTGGCATGTTCAACTCAATCCTGCACTATGCGCCTACAGAACAAGCATCAGAACGCCAACATGAGCTACACCATATGCCTTGGTATATGGGTCAGAAGCCATATTTCCCATTGAAGTTGAGATTTCATCCCTTTGTGTATCATTTAGAGGTGTCATATCATATGAAGACTATAGAGTCTCTAGACTGTAGGAATTGGAGTTGTTGGATGAGCATCGTCAACAAGTTGTTAATCATGTAACGACTTATCAACAGAGGATGTCAAGAAGTTACAACCATAGGATAAAGCCACGGGTCTTTCAAATTGGTGACTTGGTTCTAAAAGAGAACCCTAGGAATCAGCAAGACAGAGAGAAGAAAGGAAAATTTGAGCCTAACTGGCTTGGTCCCTTTGTCGTCACATCAGTATATGGATCAGGTGCATATTAGCTATCAACGTCAGAAGGGGATTTTTTTGATGAACCTATCAACAGTATTCATCTCCAAAAATTCTATGCTTGAATCTCCTAGTGAACGGGTCAAACTTTTGAAAATTGTTTCCTTGATGAAAACCTGGCAAACAGGCATCTTGGCAACACCAAAATACCAAAAAAAATAATAATAAAATAGAAAACTACAAAAAGAAAGAAAAATACAAAAAACACGAAGAGTGTAATCAAAGCATATGGTGAAAACCTAGAAACAAGCATCGTATGTGATTCTAAGATCAGCTTTCCCATCTATTTCGATACATATCAGGATCATTAGTCTGGCAGTCAGTACCGTTCCATAACATGTCAACTAGTATTTCCATCTTTTCATTCATATCAAAATTATTTTCAAATAGTCAAGTATCACTCCAAAGCTTGGGGGAAACATTTGGATATCACTAGGGGAAACAATAACATCGATTTCACCAAAGGGCGAACAATAGTATAGCAGAACAATGAAAACAAAGATCAAATCGCAATGTCAATCATCATTAGAAAGACATCACCCATCCGTATCATTATCCAAAATCCAAAAAAATGTCAAAAAGTCAAGTCTGAAAAAGCAACATCCAAAAAAAAAAACATAGGTTTGTGTCAGTCAAACTACGTGGTCTTTGCATGTGTAACGTAGGAAAGGCTAATCTTTGATCAGCCCCTGAGACCCCTAAGATAGGTTTCTAGGTTAGGTCTTTGGTCCAAAATCTCAAAAATCCAAAAACACCACAAAATTAGGATGGATGATCTAAAATCTGAATAATGAATGAAACACTCTAAGCAAACAATGGATAAAATAACTTTTGATTATCATTTATTTGTAGTTTTTCAATGATGTATTGAACTAGAAGAACAAGGAAAAAGAATGATGTTTTTATTATTTGTTGTCTATAAGTTAATCATATAAATGTATGAATTGTTGGGGGATGTGCTATGCAAATGTATCACCGATGACATTCAGAATTCACACATTGAAATGATTAACCACTGCCTGTTTACGTAATGAGTACTCAGGTCATCTCGGTTAAATCATACCTAGATGCTTGTGTTCGCTTGCAATATCAAAAATCATGAAAGAAGTACTCAGGTCATCATTGGTCTAACATATACCATTGACGCTTGTATTCACTTTCAACATTAAATAAAGCTCTATGATGACAAAAAAAAAGCACAAAGATATTGTTAAAATGACAATTGTTTTGCACATAGTTGCATGTTAAAATTAGATCATGTTCATTATCTGCAGAGTACTTGTTGCATAAAGGGTTCAAATAAATGATTATCTAATCTACAAATCAGACTGAGTATACTTGACATAAATCCAAAAATCATCAAAAACATGTAGGAATCATCATCTCACCATTTCATAATCTCATCATTTAGTTTCATCATTTCATCATTTATCCATTTCATCATACATCAATAAACATGAATTAAATTGTGCCATAGGTACATTATGTTCATTTTTACCATCCATACATTTTATCACATATCAAAATAAAATCATTCATCATTACATCATCACATATCGAAATAAAATCATTCATCATTACATCATCACATATCAAAATAAAATCATCCATATAGATCATCATTAAGAGATTCATACATCACATAATACATCCATATATCATATATTCTACACATGCATTCCTCATTATATCATAAAACATCATAGGATCAAATCAACTGCATCTCATATATATATCATCATGTCAAGTGTACAATGAAGTCTAAAGAAAAGATACATCATAAAAAATGAGGTATATCGTAGTATACATCATGTCTCAAAAAGACAAATCTCAGGGACATCTACGATCTACTACTACCAGACTATGTGGGCCCAACAGGACCAGTACCACCACCACCACCAGAAGTACCAAGATCTCTGGGATCTCTACGTGGAGGCTGTGTCACCCCCTCACTCACTGTCCATGTGTGTGTCCAACTGGATCTCAACGGGGCATAGCTAACTCTATGCTTAGTAGGCACTGCATCATGATACCTACCCCGATAAAAATATGCCTCTCAGCCAGCCCACAAAACCTCTCTCATATAGTCAGCCACTGAGCTACCATCAGCCACTCTCTGTAAAATCTCAGCTCTCTTATGCCCTCTCAGAAATCTGACGAGCACTATTTTGCTCAGTTGTCAAGGTATCAACCTGAGTCTGCATGGCGGCTAACTGTCCTTGTACCTATGCTAAGGCTTGGGCATGACCCTGAGCCTATGCCTACATCTGAGTCTAGGTCTGCACAAGCATACCCCGAGCCTGTACCAACTACCCCTGCAAAGTTTGGACCTGTGCCTGGAGCCCAGCTATCTGTCTCTGCTACTCTACTACTGGCACTGTCACTGCTTGCCTCTTGTGAGGCTTGCTAGAAGATGGAGTACAACTGATGGTTGGCCTTGCCCCTCTGTCTCCTCCACTGCCACCATTACTGTCATCACTACTACTGTCACCACTGCTGCTGCTCTTTGAGCTACTACCTAATGGAGAATCAACTCCACCCCCACTATCTGCAGAACCCTCTGCCACATCCTCCTCTACAGGTAAATGTGTCGACTCATCCAGAATGGTGATACGAGGATGTGGAACCAAGGCCAAGAATGCGACATACTCCTCAGTAACCGATGCCTCTGCAATATCCCTCTGCATATCCTAGGGTGATGGTTGTAATGCCCTGTATCCCTCTACTACAACATCATATGATAAATGGGGCCCCCAATCAGGAATATCCATCCATTGTCTGGCATAATGGGCTACTCCCTGTGGCATGCATTGTATGATGCCATACTGCCTATACACTCAACGCAGCGGAAATCTCTCTAGAACAAATGGGGTCCGACCAATGAGATACATGGAATCACAGAGAATCCCCAACACTGCATCATCCTCATCCCACTACTCACAATCGAGGTACGGACGCCAGGTAACTGTCTCAGTGTCATCAAATACCTGCCTCCAATGCTCTAACTTGCCCATCCAGGCTTGTGTGAACTGACCTTTGTATCTGAAAACATAAGGTTTGCTTGGTGGTCTATCTGCCACTCGAAATGGCCGAGCAACGAAAAAATGATCCCATGCCCACAGCTATAATAGAGTCATGCTTGCTGATAAACTCCGTGCTCCAAGGTACACAACAGAGTGAAGATCATGATAGAGATGTGCCAACATGCACATCCCCCACGCATATCTAGTACCATGTACCATCATGCTCTCAAGAGTCCTGCCCCAACCAATGAGGAATCCCTTTGACCTATGATCAAGGCAAAGGAAACCTCCAATGAAACCAGCAAGAACTACTAGTAGTGGCATAAGAATCGATGATCCTCCTCCACCGAACTCTCAGACCTGCAATGTCCTGATCCTGAAAAACTCTGCGTAGAGCATCTCTACCAGCAGTCCCATGGGAATCATATACAACGATCTCCCCCATAAATGGAATACGCAAAATCCACCACACATCCTCTGGAGTGACCGTCATCTCGCTAGTAGGTAGGTGAAAGGTGTTGTGGTCACTATGCCATCTCTCAACCAATGCAGTCAACAGACCCCGATTAATCCTAATTTGGGGCATATCAAGCAAGCTAGTAAGGCCACATCGACCTATCACCTGAAGCTCATCTAGTGTCAAATGAGGTATCAATTTAGTCGTCCATGGAAACCTCTCTCACATCTAGAGAGTACCCAAATCCTCCTATCATCATAACAAAATTCCACAATCAGTTAACTATGTTAAGAAATCAAAAAGTCATCCTACTATCAAGTCTATTCCAGCTTTCTGTATGAATTTTCAATCAAAATTCATGGACGAACATCAACCAAACCTCACCTATCATGAGGTTTATCAAATAGTATCTAATCTTGCCTATCATGAGATTCATCGAATATTGAATCATTTCCTCGCCTATCATGAGGATCATCATCAATAGGGTTTCTTCTCGCCTATCATGAGAATTAAGCCTTATTTAAATCATCACAATTCAACATCAAGAATTTAGACTATCAATCATACTAATCCAAAGAATGGACATGATCAGAATTGAAAAATTCAGGATTCACTAAGTGAAAATCTTGAATTCTGACATGGAAGCACAAAAACAGGCTTCCAAAGCACTAAAATCCAGAAGTGCTACTTTATCAGTTAAAAGCGCTAAATTAGGCACCCAAAGCACTAAATCTCAGAAGTGTTATTTCAGCACTCCGATACGCTAAAACAGGCATCTGAAGTGCTAATTTTCGGCATCTAAGTGCTATAATAGTTCGTCGAAGTGCTGCTTTATGAGAAGTGCTAGAATAGACCATGAAAGTGCTAATCCACCGAATCAAAGTGCTAGAAGTCTCAAAGCCCTAAAATCCGGAATCAAAGCGCTAACATTCAACTCCTAAGTGCTATATCAATGAAACCGCTACATTACCCTATGGAAGTGCTAGAGTTTTTAACGCAAGTGCTAAAACTCAAAGCACTAAACTACCTACTGGAAGCGCTACACCAGAGTGTAAGCGCTACAGCGCGGCTTGAAAGCACTAAAATAGACTAAAATATGTGGAAATCAATAAATGCATAAAAAACAAAAAAAACATGAATTACGAGGAGGTCAAGGGGTACATACCGAAGGTCCATACATGGCCGGCCGTCGATGATGTCGAATGCACTCGAAAAGGTGAGTGTGGTAGGGGATAGGCATCTTTGCTCTAGCTGGCAGAAAAGTCTTTATCACAAAGGTTTTTAAAATCAAATAGTGAAAATGAATTGGAAAATGACCTTTTTGGATTATATATAATTTCTGGAAAGGTATTTTTGGTGGGTTTTATTATCTTTTGATTAATTTTATCCAGGAAGTTAATTAAAACTCATATGCAAGCTAGATTTCTTTATCATTTGCTGGGAGATAAATTATTTCTTCATCAAATCACATCAAATCATCAGAAAATCATAAAAATTTAAAAAATTCTAAAAATCATCAGATCATTTATTTATCTCCCAAGGGGGCATATTATCATCCATCATCTGAAAATCAATGTCTGGGGCATGTCTGGGGCATACGGAATTATTTTTTTACTATCATCGATCTTGGCAATAGCAACAATTTTTTTTTCGAAGCAATGCATAAACACATCACTTCAAAGAGGGGAAAAATGTATACACCTAAAATTGGTCTAGAGCATCTGATTAATTAAATACAAATTATTTGATTAATTATCCTAAATTTCCTCTACTTTTGAATAAATAGAAATATTTATTTATATAGTTCACATTTAAATTCATCTTAATTAAATAAATAAGATTATTAAATCCCTATTTTATTCTATCACATTGATTCTAAATTAATCAAATAAAGATCAAAACACTTTATTAATTAATTACCATTATTCTTCTGTTTAATTTAATAAACAACTATCCTATAGTTCATTTTATTAAATTATTTATCCTTCTTTTGCTAAATTAAATAAATAAAAAATATTTGAATTAAAGCACAAAGAATATTCCATCTATATTCTCTCAAAAATGAATTAGATATCCTATGTCTAAATCATGTCTAAAATATGTCAAAATTAATTGATTGAAACTTCACATGAAGTTTTGGAGACAAATTGGAGACAAATTTGGAATTTGATCTCTCAATCCTTCCTCTTCTCTTGCCTAATGTTTTCATGGGTAGAGACAATCTCCATCTTTCTCTCAATCTCCTCCATCTTTCACCATTCAATTCTCCAGATTGAATCCAAGCCTCTCAATACTTTCCCTGTGCATTTCTACAGCCAGGAAATCTATAAATACAACCTCATTGAACCAAGAAAGGGATCCAGATAATCAAGTTTATGCACTCTTACTCTCCAGGAATTCAAGCACTCAAGCATCAAGCATTCAAGCATCCAATATCCAGCAATCAAGCTTCAATATCATGGCTGCAATTATTTGTTTCATGTCAATCCATGCTTAGTTTAATTCATTTATCTTCTAGCATTGTCATATTCAATTCCATATCATTATCTTAGTATCCATCTTGTTCTTTCAATTGTCATTTTAACAATCATAGTGCACTCACGATCTAAGAGCCATTTTGATTTAATAAATCTTGAGGATAGAGAACAATATGATGCTTTCAATTGATTGTTGTTTTGAATTAATTCGATTCGATTAATCTTTGATTTAATGTCTTATTAAGAAGTGTTTTGTGCTTTACACCTATTCACGTGCTTACACTTACTATACCATGACACCAATCTACTTCCTAAAAAGAAATAACCACCACTAGTACTCCTATCATCATCAAAAATAGCCCAATCAACATCAATGTATTCACTCAGATCAAATTCATTACCTTTTGGATATCATAATCCATAATCTAGAGTTCTCTTCAAATATTTGAAGATTCTCTTGATTTCCTTCACATGTGTTTCTTCAGGATTAGCTTGAAATCTTGCAATCAAAGATACTACATGCATACTATCAAGTTTTGATGTAGTTAAGTACAACAAAATTTTAATCATAGATCTATAAAGAGTTTGATCAGCTAGGGAGACTCATCATCTTTTCTCAAATGACAACTAGTTACCATAGGATTACTCAATGGTTTACAATATTCCATACCAAACTTCTTCAACATCTCCTTGACATAATTTTATTAAGAAATAAAGATACCATCATCTAGCTAAGAAATTTGAAGACCAAGAAAGAAGGATAACTCAAAAATCATAGACATTTCAAATTCCTTCTACATTTCTTCAGCAAACTTCTTGCACATTTCATCATTTCCATCAAATATTACATCATCAATAGATATAAAAACTATCAAAATTCTTCCATCCTCAATCTTAAAGTAAAGATTACTATCTGTGGTACCTTTTTTGAAACCTTGCTAAAGAAAGTACTTGTCCAACCTTGCATACCAAGCCTTGGGAGCTTGTTTGAGACAATACAATCCATTTTTGAGTATGCAAACCATGTTTGGTTCTTATGATAACTGAAATCCATTAAGCTTCTCTATGTATTCTTTTTCCAAATATCCATTTAGTAAAGTTGATTTGACATCCATCAAATATACCTTGAAATCCTTGTGGGAAAAAAAAGAAAGAAACATTGTGATTGCTTCCATTCTTGGTACTGGAGAAAAATCCTCCTCAATATCAATTCCTTCTACTTGTGAATAGCCTTTGAAAACCATTCTTGCCTTGTATCTTACAACTTCTCCATATTTATTTAACTTATTCCTGGGAACCCACTTTATTCCTATCACATTTTTGTCTGTAGGTCTTAGAACTAATTCCCAAGTCTAATTCTTCTCAATATAATTCAATTCTTTTTCCATTGCTTGTATCCATCCTTCATCCTTGCTAGCATCAACAAATTTTTTTGGTTCTATCTTTAATAACAAACAAAAGTTTACTTGTTCATTTGTCTTTACAAGCCTTCTTTTGGTCAACACTCCATTCTTATCTCCAATAATTTGGTCAAAAAATGGTAGGAGTCTTACAATAATTTTATAATGTTTCTTCTTTCTCTTTAGCTTCTTCTTCTTCCTCTAAGAAGGGAGGTGGATCAGATTTTCAGTCCTCAATTTCATACATATTTTGATGTAGAACTTCATCAACCTTAATATTTATGCTTTCAACTATTCTTCCCAATTTTTTTTTAGCACTAATATGCTTTAATCTAAGATGAATATCCTAGGAAGATACGTTCATTAGCTCTTGAATTAAAATTTCCCAATGTATCTTCATCTCTTTTGATATAGAATTTTCTTCCAAAGACTCTAAAGTACTTGACAGTCGATGGTCTTCCATACCATAACTCATATGGGGTCTTAGTGATGTTTAGCCTTAACACTCCTTTGTTAAGAATATAGACTACAGTATGAACTGAATCTCTCCAATAAACATCAAGCAGATTTTCTTCCATCAACATGGTCCTTGGAATCTCTTGAATAGTCCTATTTTTCCTTTCCACTACCCCATTCTATTGAGGAGTTCTAATAGCAATTAGATTCCTCTTTATTCCATGTTTTTCCCAAAAATAATTGAACTCATTTGAAGTGAACTCACCTCCTCTATCAGACCTCAAGCACTTGATTTTGGCATTCATTTCATTGTCAACCATTGATTTGTAAATCTTGAATATACTAAAAGCATCAAATTTATCTTTCAAGAAAGAAACCCATGTCATCCTAGAGAAATCATCAATAAAAAGCATGAAATACCTTTCCCCTTTTAGACTCTTTGTTCTGGTAGGTCCACAAAAATTAGTATGTACTAGCTCAAATGGTCTAGAGGAATAATACTCTTTGGACTTGAAAATTATCCTTTTATGCTTTCTAAATTGACATTCCTCGTGCACAGTACTTACAATCTTGATTATCTTAGGCATATCTCTTACCGCATGTAATGATCCGACCTTCCCAAGATTGCCAAATTTAATGTGTCTCATTCTCTATGCCAAAGACAACATTCACTTGCTTGTCCAAGAATACAAGTTCTCCCATTGACATCCCTTAGACTATATATGTCACCACTTTTCCTAGATCATTTTGCAACTAATTTTCCAAAATTTCCTTTCTTGATTTCACATCCTCTTTCATTGAATATGAGATTGTATCCATTTCTACACATCTAACTCACACTAAGAAGATTGTTCCTGAGACCTTTTATATAAAGAACATATTATGTCTTGTGCTTTCCATCAATATATTTTATACCTTTTCAATAGATTTGTACTGAAGTATCATCTCCAAGAAAGACTATGCCTCCATTCCACTTCACAAGCTTGATAAAATTGCTTTTATATCCTATCATGTGGTTAGAACAACCACTACCAATTACCCATGATTTTTCTTCATATTTTGTACAAAAGGAAGATCACACAACACTTAAATATTTAGCTTCATCTTCAGTCTTCTTAGCAGCCAAAAACAAGACTCAATCTTCATTATCTGGGCCACTAGATTCATCATCCTTTGAAAAGCAAGAATATTCCTTCGAGTAGAAACTCTTCTTGAACTTATTTCTTCCAAGCTCTTTGTTTCTCTTTGTAGAATATTTCAAGGGACATTTAGAAGCAAAATGACCAACTTCTCCACACTTAAAAACATGTGAAAGGTAGCTTACCTTTGTACCTGTTGGTACCCCTCTTCAACTTCCTTAAAAAATTTGATTCTTCTTCATTAGTTTCACCATCTAGATCAGATGATTCATACATTTCCTTCTTACTGGCTTTAAAAGCTACTTCTTTCTTTGGATCTTCTTTGCTAAACTCTCGCATTCAAATGTAGTGAGGGAACCATATAATTGATCCATTGATAATTTATCTGAATCTCTAGCTTCCTTAATAGAAGATACTTTAGGACTATAATATTTAGGAAGAGATCTTAGTACTTTTTTACCACCACTGATTATTCTATTTATTCACCAAGTCCTCTGATTGCATTGACTACTTCATCAACTAAAAGAAAATATCCTACAATATCTTCATCCTCTAACATTTTCATGTTCTGAAAGTTTCCTTTGTAGATCTAAAACTTGGCTTATTTTACTTTGATGTCTCCTTCATACATTCCACTAAGCTTTTCCTATACCTCCTTTGTGTTTTTGCTATGTATTACTTTTACAAGATCAAAATTTGTTAGCCCACACAAGATAGCATTCTTAACTTATCCATTAATCTCATAGGCCCTAATCTCTACCATATTATCTAGAGGAGTAGAAGGAAAAATATAACCATCCTTGAATGATTTCCAAACACCAAACCCTAAAGAGGACAAATAAGATTCCATCTTGAATTGCCAAAAATAAAAATTTGTTCCATCAAACCTAGGAACCTTTTGAGACCTTTCTTGTGCCATCACAAATCTTCCTCAAGCTATTATAATTCTTCTAAGAAACCAAGCTCTGATAAAAAAAATTGAACATACACTAGAATACTGAGAGGGGGAGTGAATCAATATTCTATCGGATCTCAAAACTTATAGAAAAAAATAAACTTCAAACTCTACCACACAAGCAAGAACATGAAAGATAGAAACAATGCACAACACAATGCAACATCAGATGTACATAGAAAACCCCAAAGGGGAAAATCCATGGTGAGAAATATTTCTAGGAGCTATTGTCCTAATCCAACCTCACCAACATAATAACAATTACAACTTTGTTTTAGGCCTACAACCAAATGAAGCTACCACTCCTTGAAAATAGGTTTTAGGGTCACTCCCAAGGAATCTACAACTCCCTACAAACTTTATTTTAGGGATATAACCCAAGGAAGCTAAAAATACCTAATATAAGTACAATCTTAGGAATGATTATAGAATGAGATTCATTCCACTGTCTGAAACTGAAAATTAAGCATAATCCTTTTGATGACTGTAATTTTTCATCTTCCCTTCTCTTTTTGATGATTGTAATTTAGCTAAATGTCACTTCTAAAAATGTCTTCTATGTAGCTTACTGCTTTTATCCTTCAAGAAGTTTGGCCTTTGCCTGATTGGCTCTAGCAAGCAATTAAGCACCTTCTTTATTGGAAAAAAAAGGATAGACAACTGAGAGGGGGGGTGAATCAGTTGTTACAAAATTTAAACTTATTCAACCTTAATCAACCTTTAATCTCAGATCTGATAATTAACACTGAAATAATAAATCAACAACACATCAGAGACACATGAACACCAATATTTTATATGCAGAAACCCTGTTAGGGGAAAAACCATGGTGGATGTTAGTCCACAAGATTATACCATGTTAGAAGTATAATGAAATAAACGAATGGGGAATGCACATGCATTCAGGCACACTAACTAGAGCTCGCTACTCAAAGGGAAGGCTCACTTCCTTACATAGAACAATTAGATTGAATCCATCTGATGAGGTTGAACTGAGAAATTAGCTTCTACAAAAGCTTGATGACAATTCTGGTTAGGCACAAAAAAACTTCTTCACACTTCGCTCAATCTTCTTCACACTCTACTCTGAAATCAAATGATCTAATATTTATTCACACATTTCGCATACAAACCACACACTTTCTCACTCTCACACTCTCCAAAATGAAGAAACAATCATTCTTATATATCTGCTACATGAATTTACATCAACAACTTTGTCGGCCATAAATAAAAGTAAATTATAATTGTCAGCCCAATTCATGAATAAATCTCAATGCACACCAACTTAGGTCAGTCACAACATAATGAAGACTTAAATCAACATCCTCAAACATGCTAAACAATAAAAGAGTAATCTATAAGGATCCGCAACATGCTACCACCATCATGTCGGCCAAGAGCATAAAAAATTCAAGCACACAAAGGAAAATATTTGATCACGAACACGCTGATCAATGTGGACGTACCACAATGATAGAGCATGATTTAGAAACATCACTAAACATCATAGTAGCAAACACACTAACTCAATTTACCAGAATTGCATTCTCTTCTTCCAAAAACACCTACTATAGTAACATAATAACTGTAGGAACATAAAAACTTATAACTTTCTCCAATCTTGATGCATACCACTGAAACTTTTGGACAACACACTAGATAGGCTCAACAAGAGACCCTTTAATGCACGCCTTCTGACCATCAACACACAAAACTTTCCATCACTCTAACCTTCTCAGCTTCACAGATTGCCTGCAATATATTTATTACAATTTTCTCAATATCCTCAACATATATAGCCTTCAGAATCATTAATGCTAATGGTGTTGACATAAATGACAACCACAACATCCAAAATTATTCACTTCCCTTTTTTCACAAAAATATGTTCAAGATGAAAATGAACAAGAATTTACACTTTTTCTCTTTCGCTTTCAGTTACTTATGCAATTCTCATCATGCCACACACACTCCGTTTACGTAAATCAACTATTTTTATAATTTATAGATGATATTATTTTTATTACAGTTCACATTTCGACCTATAAAAATAATAATATTACATTTGAAAGTCACCCAAAGCTAAAACAAATAATATGAAACATGTAGAGGAAAGACCCAAAAGACTACACACAACACCAAGAAGAGGAACACTCCTTGTAGATTCCAACACATGCGTAATCTATTCCAAAACACTCTTCATATCTTTGGTCTTCAATGAACATCATTCAAACACTTCACAAATTCAAACTAGGTCATCCTTAAGCAAGAAAAACATGAAACATGAATTATGACGACCTTCACAACACTAGCAGTACACATGAATGATAAATATTTACTTGTGTTTCTCCTAGATGAGTCAAAAATGACCCATACAACACCTTAAAATAATCCTTGAACTCCACACACACTTGACCTTGTGGTTTACACTCTCAACATTCGTTAGTCAGTCAGAAAGAAGCATAACCCAATAGAACATCCATTTCAGAACACAACCAGTTTTGAAGAAGCTAGAAAACACCTTGTGGAGCAACAAAAAAATATTAGATGATATTTAGGAACACTCTCATACATCACTTTCACAACTTCATGCAGCAACAAGTTGGTGTAACCCAATAAATAATAAATCTAGTCATTGGACAACACTCCTATACTTTGTTACTTCAAACTTTCTCTATAGAAGGACTAATGATATGAAATTTTGGATATACCACCTTCACAGCATGTTGAACTTATCTTTTGAACTAAATAACCATATCTGCAAACATGGATGAATGTAGAGCCAAACCTTTTTACCTTTAAACATACCAACATAGGATCAAAAAAGTCTTCAAACTACCACTCATAAAAACATCTTTTTGGAACCCAAATGAATTGAAACTTGGATCACACATGCCTTAACACATAATGAAGCTATCTTCCAAACTAGAGGATCAAAGAATCACTAGTGAATAAATGGAGATCATTTATTAGAGACTCTAGCAACCAAACAACCAGACTAAAACTCCTCTTTTGACATCAATGAAAACCAAACTACAACAATCTCCCCATTTTTCATTGATGTTAAAACCATCCTCACACCACTTTGGTTCATGTAATTGTGTTAATTTTCACCCCTTCCAAATTCTACATTTACGTACCTCCTACCTTAGAAAATAAGTTCGATAATGCAATTCCACATCCTTCATTTGTTTCCCATCCACTTGGAAATTTTTTTTGTGTTGATAGAGGATATTTTGTCTAGGATGATAGTGTGGTGCATAGATATCTACGTGGTGTGTTGGGTCAATGCAGGATTATGGGGGTCCAAACTAGGCCCTTAAGTGGCAATGAAAATTTAGAAAACAAACTTAGGCAACTTGACATAAAAATTTGAATAAGTTATTAACATAGTTTGAAAAATATGTAAGAAAATTTTAGAAAATTGGATGTATTTTCTAGGATACTATTCCTTTTTTGGAAAAAAATAAATCTATTTGGTGAAAATTTGAAATTTCAATGCAATAGGTACTAAATTTTCAGGAAAAAATAAAAAGCAGGCGTATGTCTAACCAACCTAAGTACAAGAAAAAAATATTATATTTTTTTGAAACTTTCAATATAAGTGAAGGACACATTCCTGGATGTGCCACATTTTTTTTGGTAATTTTTCCACAAGTAAATAATTAGTTATTAATTTATTATTATTATTATTTTTTTAAATATCAAAACTTGTTTGTCTGACCACCATAACTTGGTCAAAAAATATGAAATTCAAATTTATTTATTTTTATCCTATAGTATGGGAAGCTTAGAATGTGTCACATCTTTTAGATTCAAAAAATGTGAAATCGTTTAAGAATTATAGATGTTTTTCAATCGACCTATCAATAAGGACTTTAGTTAGAATGTATGTAGAAAATTAATAATAATTATCTTTTAATTCCAAATAAGGCATATCTTATATTTTTGGAAAGCTGGAAATTTTCTCAATAAACCCTTTTCATTTCATCAAATTTGGATTAAAAAAATTCGTCAGCCACTTTTGTGTCATATCACCACTTTTTGGACCCCCATGATCCTGCACTCACCTCGTTGTTGTCCTGATAGGATTACTGCCTTTGGAATCCACAAAGGTGTTATTATTCTCCTTTGGTGATGAAGTGTAATGTCCTTGCTCCCTTGAACAACATCAAACGACTCCTTTTCCTCCAATTTCATCTTCAAATGACTATCTCACTCATTCTTTCACACTTCTTGATGATTCACACACTTGGGACTATTATCTTAGCTCTTTTCACAACATTATCAAGCTCTATCATCTCCATTGAATTTGAAATTTAGTGCTTTGGTTGGTTTACTCTCTTCGTTGTTGTGGAAATGTCGATCCTCAATAGCTTGTGAGCTCACTCCTCCCATTTGCGTAGAGTGCACATGGTTGAAGGTGATATCACTCCATTTTCCTTTTCTCTTGCATTATCTTATTTTTTTTGTAGCATATTGCTGTTTAGCATAATGCTTAGTAATTTCATTTCAATATATTTTATTATCTTGTTTCTCCCATCATTTCTATATTGGTTGTTCATGGAGGTGGAAACACCAAATTGAGGAACTAACTATGACATTCCTCTATACACAACCCCAACATTTTTTTGTTCTTGTGTGTGTAGCTTGTTCATAGATTGAAGACCTTGAAGATATCAACTTGTGGGTAGGAAGGTGCACTTTTCTCACCCTCTTTTTTCAATTCATAGATTAGATCAAGTTGAAATATTCTTCTTTTTATTCTATTATTTATCTCTTTTGTGTTTCTCTCATTGCATCAAATCATATCCATTAGGTTGTTAGTAAGTTTCCTTAGCTTTCAGACTATACTTCACACGTTTTGTCCATAGCGACCCACTAAGATGCCAATGTGCCATGCTTTCATCTATCTCTCATGTTGTAGTTCTTTGGTAGTGATCTACTTAAGTTGCAGTCCGAACTCTGGAAACTTTCTCACCTAAATTCATGAAACTTTTGGGCTTGTTAGAGGACAACAATAGCTTGGTTGTTCTTCCTTTCAGAATTTAAACCTTAAAATATCCTAAAACAATCCCTTAGATTGAGGTATATCAAGGTAGCCTATTTTTCTAGACCCTCCCATGACCTATGGTCTTGAGAAATCAATCCCCCTCCTCTATGTTTTGGTGAACCCGACATGAACTATTTTGGTTCTATTTCATAGTGTTGAAGGAATCTTCTCTCGTGTTCTAGGTGTGTTTTAGGTGTTTACATTGCATGGCACCTAGCCTTGCAACCCAACCTATGACCCCTAGCAACATAGCTAGAAGATTCCCTAAACATTGGGAAGTGAAATCTAGAATAGGTCACTATCTAATTGTTAAACCCTTGGGGAATTTTGAGAAAGTCCTTTTCAATGTACGCAAAATATGGCTTATTTCATGCATCTTCCCATCCTATATGTATAGCCTGTGAATGGGTCTCTTGCTCTAATCTTTGCATCACAAGGCTTTCCAATGAATTCAAATAGATAACCCTCTCCTTTGTACATTTTCGCTCGTATAAATGGGAATACCATGACTAGAGTCCTTGTTGATCTTACATGTTGGGTTAATGTTATTATAGAGGAGATTATGTTAGTGAACTTTTTTCTCAAGGATGGGAATGATGAATCTTAAAAAATGATACGTACACATGATGGGATTTTTGTCCCTCCCACCAGTTCCATCACCCTTTCAGTCTTGGTTGGGCCTAGGACTTTGAATGCCCTTTTTGATATTATCCCAAAGTATAATTTGTTTAGAGTGAAGCTAGGCATTCCTTGGCTAGTTTCCATGAATGTAGTCCCTTGAGTGATCCATAAATGTTTGAAATTCTCTCATGAGGGCTCCATGCATGTTGTGCAGCACACTGGGTACAAACCCTTGGTGTCATGTGGGGCTTATTCATTAGATCACTTCTGGCCCATCCCTATTGGTCCACTTCCTCCAAGGATAGATCTATTGTATCACACTTACTTAAAATACAAGAATGGGGGCATAGTATCAAAATTGACCTATCCTCCTTCCCCCTATGCTATTTTGGTAAAGGTTTGCATGATAGCATAGCATTGGGCTGCCTTTTCCTCTCAAAAGGAGAAGGATAAGTTCACTTGTGCTCAAGAGCCTTCTTCTTCTTCTTCTAAAATTCCACCTACTTCTATCTCCCATCTTGTTTCAACGCCTTTATATTTTCCCACTATGCATCTTTTGGGGATGGTTCCCACTTGGTGGAAGCCCAAGTGTTAGGTGTTTGATCTTCCTATCTTTCCCATGCTGCCTCAACCTATCATGTATGGTAAGGGGAAGGGTCCTTATGGAGTTGCCTTTGCATCTCAGCATTCACAACCTCCTATTGCTCCTACCCCTATAGTAGTGAATGGGAAGAGGCCCACCTCTATGGAACTTGAGTTTGCTTCTCTACTAGTTATGGTGTTTGTTCTTGCATCTCTTCCTCCCATTTTTTTTCCAAGAGTCACTCTCTCCACTAGCAACGGTTGTGATGGACACTCCGATGACAAGATAGGAGCCTCCTGCACCTCCTCAAGCTAGAGCTTCCATCTCTTGAAGCTGAAGAAACTGCCTTACGCATGAGCATATGCCTAAAATGAAGGCTTTGGCTAATGAGTAGACTACTTCATAGAAGGAGGAAGGGGAGCCAAAAAAAAATTTTTTGGTGTCTCCTGTTGTGTCCTCCTCTTTCACCCCTCTTGATTCGGTTCCTATTGCCTTGATCTTGCTTTTAGCTCCCCCTACGATCATGGATGATCCTCACCTTAAAAGGGTGCAAGTGTTCATTTCTCCCTCGATTGAGCCTCCTCTCTTGATGTCCCTTTCAGACATCCCACCTTTCTCTAAACCCATGAATATGTTAAATACCTCGATGGTGTCCACTATGGTTTTCTCCTCTTCTTCCTTACCTTCCAATTCTTTTGTGGAGATCTCGCATCCCCTGATGAAACACAAGTTGGAGGATGACCTTGCTTCTAATGGGGGTCAGAAGAAGGGATCACCTTCTTCGAAATTTAGTTATGCTTTGGCTTACACCATCCTAGTGATGGAGGCTACCCCAACATCCCTCAAGTTTGTCACTTCCCCTGAGTCTTTCAGTGAGGTTAGAAGTGGATCTTGGGCACCTCCTTTGTTGCCTACTTAATTGAAACATGGAACTCCTGTCAAGTACATGTTCAACTTAGTGGACAATTTCCTGGCTTTGTTTGGGATTTTTTCAAAATCAATGACATTTACCCGCTTCTTTGGATCTTGTCATAGAAGAGTCGAAAGGTGGTCCCCTTGCTATCCCACCCTTGCAAGCTCATTTTCCTTCCCCTTATAATGATCTAGATTGGGAGAATGACGACCTCTTAGTTGATGAGAACTAGGAGGGAACCTCTTCTTTATTTGTATATTTGTGTTTCCCCCGTGCTTGTTTTATGTGTTCTTGGAGGACCCTTGTCACCCTTGTAGGTGCTTGGATATAGGATTGTTTTGTGTCGTAAACTTCTTCTATTTTTTACATCATTATTCTCTTTGTTGTGCCTTGATTTTTGACAATTGAGAATGATGCAACGTGTTGGGGGAATTTAGTACTCCCTTCCATGTTGACCCATTTTTTTTGTTTTCACATACCCTTCTTCATGATCTGATATAGTAGGGGATTGATGATAGTTCATATATATGATTATATTATATCTATCCATCTATATCTATGAGAAATTCTAACCCCGAAATATAAAATCCACTTATCTCTTGATTTCTTTGTCTTATCTTATGTTTCCTTTTCATATTTCTATCTTCTTTGCTTGCTTCATGAGGTTGTGGTGCCTATGTGTTTTCCCTTGTGTGCGCGAATTTTTTTCCATGATTACATCTTGTCATGTATCGCAGGCCACAACATCACTTTCTTCTCTCTCCTTAGGATGTCACATGTCATTGTGTTGAACACACACCATCCGAAGGAGGGGCTAACATACTGCTTCGATTTTTAGAAAGGTGTATTCAGTGGCCAACAAATCCCTCGTTGAAGATCCCTTATTTTTCAAAAAATTGTATTCTTCAATAAGGACCCCTAGTGGAATTTTTCTTTCGTCATAAATTCATAAAGAAAGAATCTAAAAAATTCCTTTGAGAAGGGAGTAATTTTCTGATGAAGTTTGAAAACTTTCCCTTATGAGGGAGTATTCTTCCTTTCAAAATCCTTGATGAAAGAGATCTTTCAGAAGGATTCCTTGATACTAGAATTGTTTGTGAAAAATGGCATCATCTTTCAAATGGAATCTCCCTTGAGAGGAACCCTCTCTTTTAAAGGGTTCTAAGGGACCCCTTTGAAAGCTTCTCCTTCAATTGTTGATTGTTTGTATGATTGTCTACCCACCTACATGGATTTTTCCTCTCTAACATGTTTGGTCTGCAAATTAACATGTTGTTTTGAAGGACCGAGCACCTGTGAAGCTTCTTTTTCAATCAAGATTGTAGGATCAAGTACCTCAATCTTGCCTTGCAAGAATAAGCACCTATAAGGGTCTATCAGGCTCTACAGAGAATTTCACATCTAGCCTCCCTCAAGATCGATCACCTATGGTGCCTCCTCTATAGGATCAAGCACCTACAAAGCCTTTTGTTCACCATCCGTAGGTCTGAGGGCCTATGGTGCATTTTTTCAACTCTCCTCAAGATTGAGTACCTATGGAGTCATCTCCTCTTCTTGTGCATTTGAGTGTGTCAAATTGTGGTTTGCTTCCTTGATGGTTTAGGTATACATTTCTCATTTTTCACTCTACTTTACTATGCATTTTTTGAAACTTATGCTCACTAAAGTGGGTTCAAATGTAATGGCATGAATTTGCACCCCTTGCAAATTTTGCATTTGCATACCTCCTAACTTAGAATTTAATTAAGTTTGATAATGCAATTCTGCATCCTTCATTCACTTCCTGGCATCCACTTAGTAGTTTCTTTTTGTGTCAGTGGAGGAATATCTATCAAGGATGCTAATGTGGTGCGTGGATTTCTACACGGTGCACTACCATCCTAACAGGATTCCTACCTCTAGATTCTATAGAGGCATTACAATTATCCATTAGAAATGAAGTGTAATGTCCTTGCTCCCTTGACAAACCTTGAACAGCTCCTTTGCCTCCAATTTCATCTTCAAATGACTATCGCATTCATTCTTTCACACTTGGGACTATTCTCTTTAATCTTTTCACAACATTCTCAAGCTCTACCACCTCCATTGAGGCTGCAAGTTAGTTCTTTGGTTGATTTACTATCTTTGTTGTTGCAGAAACATCAATCCTTGATAGCTTATAATCTCACTCCTTCTCCCATTTTCCTTGAGTGCACGTGGTTGAAGGTGATATCACTCCATTTTCCTTTTCTCTTACATTATTTTAGTATTTTCATACAATATTGTTGTTTAGCATAGTGCTTAGTACTTTGATTTCAATATCTTTATTTATCATATTCCCCCCATTGTGTCTATATTGGTTGTCTGTGGAGGTAGAAACACCAAAGCAGGGGACTAATTGTGGCAGTCCTCTATACACAGCACCAACATTTTTTTGTTCTTGTGTGTGTAGGTTGTTCTTCAAGTGAAGACCTTGAATATATAAACTCATGGGTAGGAAGGTGCACTTTCCTCACTCTCTTTTGTCAATTCTTAGATTAGATCAAGTTGAAATATTCTTCTTGTTATTTTGTTATTTAGATCTTTTTGTGTATTTATCATTGCATCAAATCATATCTATTAAGTTTTTAGTAAGTTTCCTTAGCTTTCAAATTGTACTTCATGCTTTATATATGTACAGAAACCAATGACCCATTGAGATGCCAACACACTTAACTATCATCTATATCTCACACTATAGTCCTCTGGTAGTGAACTGCATAAGTTGTAGTCCAGACTCTAGAAACTCACTCACCTAACTTCTTGAAACTTTCAAGCTTGTTAAATGACAATAGCAACCTAGTTATTTTTCCTTTCATCCTTCTAACCTTAAAATCTCTCGAAACAATCCCTTAGCTTGAGGTAGATTAGGGTAGCCTATTTTTCTAGACCCTCCCATGTCATGGGGTCTTGAGAAATTGGTCCCCCTCCTCTATGGTTCATAATCACTCTGCCACTTTGACATCAAAGAAAAATTTAAAATGGACTTTTTCTCCCCCTTTCAAGCATAAATTATCCTCTTCAATCTCTCTCATTTGATGTATATTCTCTCCTTGTTAAAACAACTTATAGGCTCCCCCTAACAGTAACAACCACTACCTGATCCTACTGAGAGGTAGCCACCATTAGTCTAGGAGTAAGGATATTGCTTGAATTAATCCCCCTAGATAGATGCACCAACTATGCATATAGAAAGAAGGGGAAATTACCCCTAACTTCTACTTAAGATATTCAAATATATCATTTTCAAGTGCCTTAGCAAAAATTTGTGCAACCTAATCCTTTGTGGATACATATTCCAACATCACTTCTTTAACTGCAACCTTCTCTCTTAGAAAGTGATACTTGATTGATATGTGTTTGGTTCTAGAATGCATCACTATATTCTTAGAGATGTTGATAGCACTTTTATTATCACATATCTAATAGGAATGGGCTCTTCATACTTTATTTTGATATCCTTCAATTTTTTCTTCATCCGTAACAGTTGAGTACAACAAGATGTTGCAACAATATACTCTACTTCTGTTGTTGAAAAAGATATTGAATCTTGCTTCTTACTATTCCATGACACCAATCTACTTCCTAAAAAGAAAGAACCACCATTATTACTCCTATCATCAACACAATTAGCCCAATCAACATTAGTGTATGCACTCAGATCAAATTCATTATCTTTTGGATACCATAATCCATAATTTGGAGTTCTTTAAATATCAGAAGATTCACTTGATTTCCCTCACATGAGTTTCTTTAGGATTAGATTGAAATATTGCAACTAAACATACCACATGCATAATATCATGTCTTGAAGTAGTTAAGTACAATAATCTTCCAATCATAGATCTATATAAAGTTTGATCAACTAGGGGAGACTCATCATCTTTGATCAAATGATAACCAGTTACCATAGGAGTACTCACAAGTTTACAATATTCCATGCCAAACTTCTTCAAAATCCCCTTGGCATACTTTTCTTGAGAAATAAAGATACCATCATCTAGTTGAGTAATTTGAAGACCAAGAAATAAGGATAACTCACCAATCATAGAAATTTCAAATTCCTTCAACATTTGTTTAGAAAAATTCTTGCACATCTAATTATTTCCACCAAAGATTATATCATCAACATATACAACAACTATCAAAGTTATTCCATCCTCAATGTTGAAGTAAATATTACTATTTGTGGTATCTTTTTTGAAACCATGCAATTTCCATGGCCCATGGAGTAATATTCCTACACACTTGAATTCGTATGTTGACATATCCAACAAATGATATCCAAAGCAACTAAATCATACAATCTCTCTATATTCTTAATATAATCCAATCTTTTAAAATTAATTAGATGTAACATCAATATTATGCAATTCACCAATTTTTACAAATAATCTTATTCTACCAACTTCACAACTAAATCATTACATTATAAAATAAATCAAATAGTTGTTTATCTTAATTTTTCATTTCATCAAATTCATGCCATTGACACATTTATCCATTTTCACCATGGGCAATAAGAGTAGAAAAATCATAAGGAGACTTTCTGAAAGCATATACATATATCTATAGAAATCATGCAATATAGTAGATCAAGAACCTAGCACAGCATTAAATTCCTATAGTCATCCAAAATCATCAAAACCACATAGATTATCATAGTGCATCAAATCGATTGAATGAAAATAGAGTCAAGTTGGGTATGCCAAGTAGTAGGTCTCACACATAGTATATGGAAATTTATTCTAAGAAAACATTAGCTAATGCTTTAGGCCATGCAATATAATGGTTAATTGAGCTTTTACAAGAAACATTTTTTGAATCATCTAGTTTATTTTTTAGTTGTTTCCTTTTTAAAATAAATCTACAATTATCACTAGGAAAGTTTTCTTGAATCTATATTTACTTGTACTATAGTTCAACAAAAGTGAAAGGATAATATGTATAGCTTATAGAGTAAGAAATTATTATTTTGAGAAAAGCATTACCAATCTTTCTTATCATTCTTATTGCATCAATTTTATGCTCTTTGTGGGATGCACATATCTTCTTAAATGCATGTGTCATCGAGTTATTAGTTTTTATCATATAGGATCTACAATACATTGCCACAATATATGCATTGAGAATAGATTGTACATTTTTATTTACTTTTCATATATGTGGAATATGTTTTACAAATGTATTTTTCCATATGTGAATTGACTTCCTTTTCAATAAAAATGTTGGTGTAATAAATTTAGATTGTATTACCGATAAGTATTCACTTTCATTCTTGTTTATGTTCACCAAAAAATCTTCAAATGATAGAGAAGAATCATAATTTGATCTTTCTAAATTTGATCTAAGTTTTTCAGCAACACACATCCTTTTACATTTCATCATTGTATGGTTAAAGTATTTTTTCTCTCACTGATGGTTGTGAGAAACTAAAATAGTATTTTCTTATTTTTGTCCTTATATATTGTCTAGCATGGTGATGCATTGTAATTTAGCTATATGCTCATCCAAATTTTTTGTATTGCAAATTATAAATCTGTCCATAAAACTTTCAATACTAGTATTATCATCTTTTTTGTAAATTGGTGTATCTTTAATTCATAGAATGAAATGCTCATGTTCATTTCCTCGACTTCGAAACTCTATAACTGAGAAATAGTCTAATACCTTTCCAAAGGATATTTTATTTGAACATATTAACTATTTTATTACATTGGTTATATGCTTGTAATATCGAGTATAAGTAGTTGGATCTTTTTTTATAAAAGAAAATACCAATTTCACTAAGTAGTTCAAGTTGAATTTATTTTGAATTTGTATAATTTAACCTGTATAATTCCTTCAATGTTCTTGAACTAGTGGTTCCCATTTTTCTTTTGCACTCATGAATTTGTGAAAAAAAAATTTAAGATATTGCAAATTATAGTCTTGTAAATTTCTTATGTTTTTGGAATTTGTATATCCAATATCTAATTGCAATATTTTTTCAAGATTTGGTTCGTACTTGCCATATTTTGCTAATAGTATTCTCCCTTTTAGTTTTCCCTTGTGTATTCTTTTTCATATAGTAGAAAAAAACTTGTCCAATTAGTATTTTGATTATTTTGAAAAACAAGTTGGTGGTATGATAAGAAAATTATTGATTTGAATTTTGTAATTCCCATCATGGAATATTTTGGTATGAAAGTGTTTTGCAATCTTATTGTCGTGTGGTTCTCAAAAAAATAGTGCAAGAAACTTCATCTCTTC
The DNA here is from genome assembly GCA_007115665.2 of Sequoiadendron giganteum. Taxonomy (NCBI): domain Eukaryota; kingdom Viridiplantae; phylum Streptophyta; class Pinopsida; order Cupressales; family Cupressaceae; genus Sequoiadendron; species Sequoiadendron giganteum. Next base: position 519,323,435 of record CM021104.1, on the reverse strand, counting down.
TGCATATTTATCTCGAAATATTTTGAGAGGTTGTTATCCTTTTATTGATGCAATCTCTATTATTTTTTCTTGAGTATAATATATAGTTATTGACTCTATAAATCCATGTATCAAGGTGTCTATTTCAACTTCCATTGAATTGTCATCATTCATGTCACTGTCACTCGATGAAGACTTGGTACTTGAAATCTGTTCTTTTAAAAAATACAAATTCTCATGCCAATTTCTATTCATTTGAACATTTTACATTTTGTATATCTTTGTTTTGCACTACTCATATAGGGAACTCATAATAGTGTTGGGTTGTAATCTTCCTTTTTTATATGCATTTATATATTGTAAACATCTCTTCAATATAATAGCAACTTTCCATGTTCAATTGGATGACCATGGCAATATTGTTTGTACAATGTTGATATATATTGGAATATTGATAATAGTTCTATTTAGTCTAATTTGTGATCTTTTGTATCCTAGTTGTCAAATTTGTGCAAATAAAATTCAAAGAGACACTAGTATTTCTTTAATTTTTGTAAGTGTAGTAGTGTATTATAATGCCCTGTTTGTTTTGATATGTTCTAGTGTTGCATATTTTTTTTGTTTTATTCTAAGAGGTTGAAGTTCATGTTGTTTGTGTGAATGAAAATGTAAACAAGAGTAATTTCCTTTGTAGTATTGTAAAAAAAATCACCTTTGTTGTATTGTGAAAATATTTTTATTAAAAAAGTGGGGAATCTTGTGTCCCATTGAATTAGTGAGTGAATATTTTTATTTATTTTAATAAATTATTGTGTTTATTATATGGACCATAATAATATTTTGTGTACTTTACACAAAATTTCTCTCGTAAGTTTGCTAAAATGTATTGCTTGAACATATGATTTTAATTTATTTCTTTTGTTTTATTATTATTATTTTATATGTTTCCCCTTCCATAAGGAAAGAGATATCGACGATAGTGGGTGTATATGAATTATACAATGACTTTCTTTAAATAATTATATAAAATCATATTGAATGACATCCTCCTTGAGTAAGAAGGTTGATTAAAGAGAAAGATAGTAGGTATATATCAAATATGTGTATTGACTTCTTAGCAAGTAGCATTAAGTGAGTGGATTGCCAGCTTTCAAATGGAAGGGAGGACATATTTGTTAGTTAACTATCATTGAGAAACAAATTCAAATTTGCATACTAAGTGTGTCTGATGAGTTGTATTAGTTTAGTGTAGTTCAATGATTTATATGTGTTTGAATTAAATTAACAATAAAAATTTGTATTGCATTCATAAAAATATAGAAGTATATTTATATAATTCTATTGAAGTTAAAATTTTATTTTAATAATCACAATTACACTTGTATTCAAGATTTTACAACTATCATTTATTGCAAAGTCCATGTTAATTCAACTCAATTAGAGAAATCAACCGTTCTTCAATTACAAGTATTTATCCTTTGAATTATTTGTAATTTAAATTAATTTATTCTTATGTGTACACTTACAAAGTATTTTAGTTTTAAAAAATTCACTTAAATAGATTTAAATAATTATATGATTTTATTTCATTATTTTAAATTCATTTTAAAATATTAACAAAAAATATAGAAACACACATTTTAATTCATTCATCAACTTTCATATTTTATATTCTTATAAACAATTATTATACCATGAAACGTACCAATGAGTGATATGTATCTTACATATCTCACACTAATTTTAGAAATCGTGGGATATATTCTATCTTATCAACATTTAGATATGTTTGTATCTTCTAGATGTGGTTATCTTGAAGAGAAAATTTGAATCTAAAGAACAAATAAAATAGTATCAAAGATGACAAAGTGAGAAAATGATAGATTGAAAAAGATATGAACAAAGAAGATGAAGGAATGAAGCAGATAAAGAAAAATATGCTAGATGAAGAATGCAAGTCACAATACAACAAATGGAAGCTGAGAATAGAACGGATCAAAATATAAACACAAATAGACATGAAAAAATGATTGTAAAACAATCCCATTCTAATAGACAAAAGAGACAACCAAATGATCTGCAATCTAACAATATTAGAAGAAATACACATTTGAAGAGCAAGCTCATTCAAAAAGACATGTAAGTTCTGAAAACACAACAAATCCAAATGGATTACTAGCCAATAATTTTAGAAGAATACAAATGGTATTCCATAATTGGTTCGATAGCTACTAGTCTGAATCCATGTGCTATATTTTCCAAGAATCTTATATTGGAATCAATTTTTTTGGCACTTCAGAGACCTTTGTATGAAAAAATGTAGACAAGAAAAAATTCAACAAATTTTCATCTACAAATAATATGGATCCTAGACCCCAACCAATAGAACTAGCACAACTCACTCAAGTAGAAGAAATGTTGATTATACGTGTGTCCAATATTTCAAGTTACACAATCAAGAGGAGGGAAATATAAATATAAATTCCACACAATAAGAATTCCATAAAATATTGAAAATATAGCAAAGAAATTGTTGCATTCTAAATTAAAGATCTTCCAATCGTTATAGTTCAAAGAAATGATCAAAATCACTTTACAGTGAACAAAGATCGTATCTATAAAGAACTCATATACAAAATCATGCATGGAAAGTTATACTCTGATGTGATAATTGATGTGAATTCTCTTGATAAATTATCAATAAATTGATGAAAATATTTTCTACCATCTCAGAACCATGTTGGCAGATGGTCAATGCACCCCTTGGGATTCATGACATGGACTAACCGCCTCTCATGGATCCATTAACTCTGACAGTTGTATCAGGCATTAACAGGTTGATCTTTTGGTGCAACAAAAACTATGGGCCAACAATTGGTCTTAGATCAAGTTCCTCTGAAGAATTTTTATAGCTTGAGGTGGATCTTGGAATGTAATGGACTCTAGTAGTCTACAATAGTAGCTAGTGGTGGCACTTGATGATATTGATCAATCCAAAGCTGAAGTCCAGGAATTAAAAGAGAATCTTAAGGATGCTAATAAATTCATTCAGACATTGAAGGATTGGATTGTTAAGTCTAGGGAAAAGAGAAAGGATCTCTATGATCAGATTAAGCAAAAAGAGAACAAAAGCATGAATGATGTTCACCTGAATCAAACCTTGAAGGAAATAATTGAAGAATGTGAAAAGCTTGCCAAAAACAATGCTAGCCTAAAGAATGAGATGGAATGTATCATGATGAAGCTGACTAAAGAGATTGAAGAAAGAAATAAGAATGAGGATAATCTTGCTTAGTCCTTAAAAGAAGGATCTGATGAATGTAGAAGAATTAATGGAGAATTCATTCAGTTGGAGACTGACCTACAACAATCCAGAAATAATGAAGAAGAGCTTGAAAAACATATTGTTATTCTCAGGGATGAACTTGCTACTACAAATGAATACAAGGAGAAGTTCAAGATTAGCTTATTTAAGCCTGATGAGCTGACTCAAGGTCAAAAGAATGGAAATGACAAGTGAGGACTTGGATATGAGAAAGGAGAAAGTTTCGGATATCAAATGAACAAATAAAAAGGGCATCCGATAAGACAACCTAATGCTCAAAATTTTAATGGATATTGTTTCAAATGCTTGCAATAAATTTGGTCATATGGCTACTCAATGTAGAAATAAAATGAAATTGAGTGATCCATCATTCTCTGGTTAGTGTTTCAATTGCAACAAGTTTGGTCATAAGTCAATCGAATGCATAAATATATCAAATAACTATGTCACTAGAAGGAATGTTAAATATCATACCTATGGAAGATTTGGGCATACTGCTAACTAGTGCAGATCAAGAAGAAATCAATGGAATGATTGGTCTGGACAAGGAAATATTGTGTGTTACAATTGCAACAAATACGGTCACATTGCAAGATTTTGCAGAAACAAAAATATGAATAGAAAAGGTCTAGCATACAAAGGCATAAATATGTAGAAAGATGATAAAGAAAAAGGGAAGGTGATTGTGGATAAAAATAAGAGATCAAATGAAGAAGACATGGGAAAGGAAGAGCGAGTCTGATGCAGGAAATGGTTCTGTATTGGAACCTACTTCTGGAAATTGATTTCAAGCCATTGGCCTAGTGGGAGCTTTTCAAGAAAATCCTTTTTTCCCATGTCTATAGTTGGTAACAAAATACAAAAAACTTTCAACAGTTGTATTAATGATTTACAGATGCATTGGAAAGAACTCATAAATAAATTCAAGCAATTGAAGATGCGCAAAAGAATTTTTCTCTCATAGACTAAGAAAACAGAGTATCTAGATCACCTAGGGAAAAATAATTTATTACAATAAAAGGCTAGGTGTACGGGTAATAAAAAGAAATTTGAAACCCTCATTTGCTACTTCATATCAAAGAAAAATAAGGAGAGCACTCTGCAAACAAAATTATGAAAGCGTGAAGATAATTCGGTGGCAAAACCCTAATCCATCGGGTACTTCAAAAATTTTTGTTTAATTTGGTGTGCAATTGAAGAACCTCTTAAATAGGAACAAGACATAAGTACGGAAGGTAAAATGGAAAAAATAAAAGGGATAATCAATCTAGAGGAGTATAGCAAGTGGTATTAGAGCCAAAGGTGTCGAGTTCAAATCCCCCTTGAGTAACGCTGAAGGGGAGTTTGTTGGAAGATGGTTAGCACTCCCCTTAGGATTTGTGACATGGACTAACCACCTCCCGTGGATCCATTAACTTTGACAGTTTTATCGAGAATTAACAGGTCAATCTTTTGGTGCAACGCCAATTGTAGGCCAACAAACCATGCATATGGAATTCATCCTAATACAAATGATTTTTTTTTTGGATTTTTTATGGAAAGTGACGAAAGTAATATACTTGATCACACTACATCAATGGCTTCAAGACCACCTAATGTACAAAGAGAAATGGAGTTAATCCACGCATGGGTGAGTAACCCAAATATATATCAAACAACATTAATTCATTGGCCAACAATTGATGGATCTCCTATTGTATAGACATGAATTTCCACCCCCCTTGCAAGTCCCCCTTTTACACCCTTCACCTTAGAAAAATCAAACCCGACAATATAATTCCACATCCTTTGTCCTTACTCCATCCACTTGGCACTTTTATGTAGTTTTGGTGGGGGAATTTCTATCAAGGACATGTGCACAACGCACAGAAATTTGTGTGGAGCACTACCATCCTAACATGATTCCTACCTCTGGAATCTGTAGAGGCATTACATTCACCATTGGGACCAAAGTGTAATGTATCTATGCCTCTTGACCAACCTTTGAATGGCTCTTTCCCTCCCAAATTCACCTAAAAATGACTATTCTTCATTCTCATTCATTCTTCTTCATGTTTTGGATAATTCTCATGCTTCTACAGAATTATTGAGTAATTTATTGCAACTTCTTGGCTACTTGCTTCACTATCAACTCTACCACTCCAAAATCATAACGCTCTTCACATCTACCATAGAAGCTACAAAAAAATTTCATGTGAGACTTCCTTTAGCATCACTAAAACCACATCTACTTTGTCATGGTTGTAAGCTTGCATTCCTCCCTCATTGGCCTTGAGTGCCTCTAGTGGAGGGTGGTATTATTTGTGTACTATTGTATGTTGTTGGATTTGAGTACCATAGTGCTCTTTGTAGTTTTTGGAATTTCCATACTTTCTTTATCACATTTCTATTTCTCTATCTATCTGGTTGTCTATCGAGGTGGGAACACAAAAATGAGGGTTTGACTGAGGCAATCCCTAAAACTATTGGAATGATGGATGCACAGGGGCCCTGATGAAGCTACAGTCTTCAATGGAGGACCTTTGCTAGGAAGAAATATCCAACCACACAGAAAGTATGATAATGGCATTCAAATAGAGATTGCTATATTGATTCTAGAAGATAATTTACAAAGAGTACATATGCTTGATTATATAGGCAAGTGCTAAACCTAGAATGCAAAGGATGTTGCCAAGTGTTCAAATCACACTTCATGTAAAAACAAGAAAACCCTAACAACCTACCTAGGGAATGATGACATGATGGAGATAAGTTCTAGAAAAGACAACTCATCTTCTAGAAGGGAATATTATCTCAACAACATTATTAAATGATTAAAGGTAACCTAGGACTAATATGATTAATTAATACCTAAGTTAACTTATGCTAGTGTAATAATTAATTAATTACACTAACACCCCCCCATAAGTGCAACTTAGGGAGGAAATGAAAAATGCAATGATTATGCAAGATGATGATGGGTCCCAGCTGATGGCCATTTTAGATGCCTATGTACAAAAGATGAAAATGCAAATATCTCCCATAAATGGAGAAAAGGGGAAAACCCAGTGGGAAGAAAACCCCTCTCCAAAAAAGGAGATAAAAAGAAGAAAGGTGATGATTGGAGGACTCAACATCATCCCCCCAAGGACAACAATCATCACATGAATACAAAAAAGATTAGGAGACTAGATATCCCCCCTATAAAGTAGACTGGTCCCCTCAAGGATTTCTTCAAAACCTGTGGAGAAATGAGAAGCCAAGTCACCAAGACCTATTGTGAACCCATCTGGATGCCACAAATCGGAAGAGATGGATGAGCCCTGCTCTGCTGAAACAAATCTCAACTGAGAGGAGGAAGAAGATGACGCTGGAAGAAGAGACAAATCAATCTAACCACCACAACCCTAGCGAGGGGGAGGAGAGCTACTTCCTACCCTGGAATCTGGAGAAGATGGAAAAGATGGAGTCCGATCCCAAAACTTGGTGAACTTATACAGTCGAGATTGATGATCAACCTCACCATAGGCAATGAGAGAATCAAACTGATCCCTGATGATAGCTAGATCAGATGTGAACTCAATCTTAAGACCCTCCTGAGCAAGTTGATAAAAATAAAGTAGATTATGAGCCATTTGTGGGATATAAACAACATCAGAAAGAGGCCTCCCATCCAAACTAACATCACAAATTGCAGCAACATGAACCATGTCTACATTGGCAGTGAACATTCTGTCAAACTTTGGAGGATGCATAGTCTCCCAAAGAATGTGATTCATGGAATAGGTGATGTTCCTAGAAGCTCCTGAGTCGATGACTCAACCTTCATTTCTATTAACTAGAGTAGTGATCAAAGCATGCCCCTTGCCTTGATGCTCAGCTATGGAAATCCCTGCAATACCTAAAGATGACTGGTCATGTGAAGAAGAGTGGGGTGAGAGGACAGAGGGAGAAGGAAGAGTTATGTTATGATCCTTGAGAATTTCTCTCAATTCATGAATCTCCTTCTTAAAACAAGTCTCCTCATGATGTCCAAGCCCATTAGAAAAGCTGCATCTGAGCCTCTCCTTCTTAGGCCTATCTTTCTTGTGCTATGATGATTCAGAAGATCCTATCTTGGATTTTCCCTTATTCTTGTCTTTCCCTTTGGATGGTGCTGCAATGAGAGCATGAGAATTTGAAGATGAATCAACTTGGTTGAGTTTAGATTTCTCCCTAGTCAACCACTCATAGAAAGTCTCAAATGAAGGCATCACAAAATTGTCTCCAAGTCCATCCATTGTAGAATAAAAGGAAGTAGCAAAGTAGGAAAAATTACCTTTCAATTTAGACAAGATCATGAAGATGCATTATTTGTCAGTTTTGTCCTTACCACACCCTACAAGCTGACTCCTCAAAGACTTGAATTTCACCAAGTAATCATCAATAGGAGGAAAAATATCAATTGAGAGTGAAGCAATCTCTGACTCTAATTGAAGTGCCCGAATATCACTTATTGAACCAAACAATGTCTTGAGCTTATCCCAAACTGCCTTAGGAGTATCACACTCCTCGATGTGGAAAAATAGTGAATTGGAGATATGAAGATCAATCAGTCCCATAGCCTCCTCACACTTGATCCGATGATATTCCCTAGTCAAATTAGGTTGATTCTCATCCAATGTAGACCAGAGGCCTTTAGACTAGAGGAGACGTTGCATACCAATTTTCCATGTGTGGTAATTATGGGGAGTCAGAAGATTAAAACCTGATTCAGCCATTAGAGAGAAAAAGAGCACAAGAAAAAATATCTCTAAAAAAGAATGTGGAAAATCTGATGATAGTGTTGAAATGCTGGAAAAACACAATAATATCCTGCTAACGGCAGAATTTCGACAAATTGAAAAATTATCACCTCCAAAACCCCAAATTAGGGTTTTCCCTTCAACTGGATGGTATTTCTGATAGAAGAAAAATCTGGAAAAATAGAGTGTACCACTGAAAAGTAGATGTCGAGACCTTTCCAATGGTATATCGTTTTTGAATTTTTGATACCGTATGCGAAAGATATGGCCTCCAAAAGATTACTCATGTGGTAGACCTGCACAGACTAAGTGGGTGCAAAGAATAAGCACTAGCGGGTCGAAAAAATGGAGCCCTTGGTCGTTGATAGGACCGCGGGTTGTAAGTCTTACAAAAAAAAAGAACCGCCGTCAGGTGGAGCGGTAGCTGGGTGGAGCAAGCGGTGTCGGGGCGATGCTACTAGGAACAAACGGGGACCCTGGTCGTTGAGGTGACCATAGCGGGGGCCTACGGAGTGAGCGTCAGGATGGTCGGTGGGAGGTCGGCGAGAGCACAATCGGCGGGAGCACGGTCAGCGAGCGGCGGGGCCGACAGTGATGACCGGTGACATCGATGAATGGGGCTAACAGCCAAAACTATAGCCTCCCCAAAAAATTTATGGATGCCGACTGTAAATAAAATGCCAGGTCGCTCGTAGAACCAAATTTTTGCAAAAGCTATATAAAAAATGTCCGTTTTTTGAAATAAAAAATTCCCAATGACTTAAAAAAAAATTTCCATGATGGAGGATTGGAAGGGGAAATTTTCTTTTTGCAAAAACTGTATGGATCGTGCAAAATGCAAAAAAAAACCCTAGATACCTCAAATGGCTCCCGGTGTGAATATGTCCAAATCAAACAAATGGGTAGGTGATCTATAGGTTTTGAGGCCTTCTGAGCACAATGGAGAGGTCAGATAGAGCTTGATCTACACCATAAAATAGCTTGGTCCCCGAGTAGAACCAACTAGCCTGTAAAGAAAATCCTCAAGCCTGCAAAGAATCTCACTAGCCAAACTTTCTTGATCCTGGGATGAACCTTCACTAGAATGGCTCTGATACCATGTTGGAATGATGGATGCACAGGGGCCCTGATGAAGCTGTAGTCTTCAATGGAGGACCTTTGCTAGGAAAAAATATTCAACCACACAGAAAGTATGATAATGGCATTTAAATAGAGATTGCTATATTGATTCTAGAAGATAATTTACAAAGAGTACATATGCCTAATTATATAGGCAAGTGCTAAACCTAGAATGCAAAGGATGTTGCCAAGTGTTCAAATCACACTTCATGTGACAACAAGAAAACCCTAACAACCTACCTAGGGAATGATGACATGATGAAGATAAGTTCTAGAAAAGACAACTCATCTTCTAGAAGGGAATATTATCTCAACAACATTATTAAATGATTAAAGGTAACCTAGGGATAATATGATTAATTAATACCTAAGTTAACTTATGCTAGTGTAATAATTAATTAATTACACTAACACCCCCCAACATTTTTCCTTGATCTACTGTGTGTAGGTACTTTTTCATGTGGATCTTGCAAGAGAACTAGACCTTTCATATGTTGAACTCTTACCTTTCTCATTCTTATCATTTCTTATAGCATCTCTCTTAATATTTCAAGTATTTTATCATTTCTTGTTTTCATCATCACTTCAGACTTTTGAAGCTAAGATTTTAGTAGGGTTTTAGTACCTCTAACTATCCTTTTTCACTATCTATCTATATGGATGATAGCACACCTGCGAGAAGCCAGTGCATTGCATTGTTGCCCCTATTGCACACTATTTTCCTCTGGCAGAGAGTTGGCAAAGTTACAATTTGGGTTCTTGAAACCTACTCGCTTAGTCCAAATATAACCTTTGGGTTAGTAGATTGATAAAAGAATTAAGAGTGATCTTCATTCTCTATCCTAGCATCAAGAACTATCCTAAACACTCATCCAACTTGAGGTAGATTAGGGCAGCCTTCTACTCTTGGCTCTCCATGACCGAGTGCCTTGGATTGGTCAGTCCCCCTCTTCTACATTTTGGTTCCATTTGGTGGTGCTAAGAGACCCTTCCCTCATATTATAGGAGTGTTTTAGGTGTGTGTTGTAGGGTGCCTAGCCTTACAACCCAACCTACGACCCCTATAAGCATAACTGGGAGGTCTCCTAAGCATTACAAAGTGAAACCTTGAGTGTTTCACCATCTAAACCCTTGGAGGCTTCTGTGAAAGTTGTCTAATGTACATAAAGACAGCCTCATTCTTACATCTACCCATCCCATTTGTGCAACCTATGAGTGGATCTCCCGCTATAACATTTACCTCACAAAATTTGTCAATGAACTCTACTAGACAACCATCTCCTTTTTACATCCCCACACGTATCAATGTGAATACCATAACTAGTGTTCTAATTGACCCTACATGCTAGATGAATGTCATTATAGAGGAAATCATGTTGATAAATTTTTTACATAAGGATGGATATGACAAGTATAGAAGCATTATACATACACACGATGGAATTTTTGTCCCTCCCATCGGTTGTATCACCTTGTTAGTCTTGGTTGGACCCAGGACTGTGAATACACTCTTTGACATCGTCCTGAGGTATAAAATATTTAGAGTGAAACAAGGCATTCCCTGGCTATTTTTCATGAATGCAATTCCCTCAGTAATTCATAAGTGCTTGAATTTTTCCCACGAGGTTTTTGTACATGTATTCCATGACACTAGTTATAAACTAATGATTGCACATGGGGGCTACTTACTTTATCACTTGTGGCTTGCCCTTGTTGGTCAACTCCCTCCTAGGATAGACCTGTTGTATCAAACTTATGTGAAATACAAGAGTGGGTGCATAATGCCAAAGGTGAGATACCCTCCTTCTCCCTATGCCATTTTGTATAGAGGTTCCATGATGGTGCAACATGAGGCTTCCTTAGCTGCTCGAAAAAGGGAAGAGGAGAAGTTTTCTCAGGGATCTTCCTCATCTTCTTTCGCTATGTAATATGTTGCTTCCTCTTGCCCTACTATGGCACCATCAACTTCCTCTCCTATGCATTTTCTATGGATTCCAATGGTTCTTGCTTGGTGAAAGCCCAAGTTTCCAATGTTTGAACTTCTTGTCTTACCCACGATGGCTTGGCTCATTTTGTATGGTAATGGGAAGAGTCCCCATGAAGCATCTTCTATGTCTCGCCCTCTGCGGCATCCTACTACTCCTACCTCTAAGGTACTGAATGGGAAGAGGCCCACCATTGAGGTGCTTGAGTCTACTCCCCCCACTATTGTTCTATCATCCTCTCCATCTCTTCCTCTTGTTCTTGTCCAAGAATCCCTCCCTCCACTGAAAACAGCTATGATGGATACTCTGATGGTTGAACATGAGTTTTTCATCCCTTCTCAAGTTGTAGACTCTAGCTCCCAGATTCATAAAAATTTCCTTACACATGAGCGAAAGCGTTAGAGGAAGGCTCTAACTACTGAGCAGGCCACCTTGCAAAAGAAGGAAGAGGAGTTGGCAGCTCCTGCTTCAAAACCTTCTATTATGCACTCCTCTTCCATTCTTCCTACTTTAGTTCCCTCCACCTCAATCTTTCTTTTGTCTCCCCCTATGAGTGTGAATGATCCTAACCCAAAGAGGGTGCAGGTATTCATTTCTCCTTCAGCATAGCCTCCCCTTCTAATGTCCCTTCTAGACATCCCTACCCTTTTCAAAACCCATATACATGCTAAATACCTCAGTGGTGTTTGTCACAGTTTTTTCCTCTTCCTCTGAACCTTCTACTTCGTCTATGGGGATTTTCCATCCTTCGATGAAGTGCAATATGGAGGAATATCCTCGTAGCAATGGGGCTCAAAAGAAGGGTTTGTCTTCTTTAGAGGTTGTATCTACATTGGCTTGTGTCATCCTAATGATGAAGGAAGCCCTGACATCCTCGGAGTTCGTCACTACTCCTGAATCACTCGGTGAGGTTAACAATGGATCTCTAGCACCACCTCCATCACCCATTGAGTTAATGCATGACACTCCTATAAATTTCATGTTCAACTTTGTAGATGATGTCCCAACCTTATTAGTGATTTTTGAGAGATTGTTGACATTCACCTCATAGGAATTGAGTGGAGAAGACCTCGAGGGGCCTTCTTCCTTGGATCTTGTTGTAAGAGGGTCAGAGGGTACCCCCTTGATATTTCCCCCTTGCAGGCTTGTCTACCCTCCCCTTACAGTGATCTAGACTAGGAGAACGATGACCTCTTGGTTGATGAGGACTAGGGGGTACCTCTTCTTTATCTATAGATTATATTTTGTATATGTTTGTTTGTTGTATTCCCCCATGCTTGTTTTATATGTTCCTAGATGACCCTTGTCACCCTCGTAGGTTCTTGGATATAGGAGTGTTTTTATGTTGTAAAACTTCATCTATTTTTCATATCATTCTTCTCTTTGTCATGTATTAACTTTCAACAATTGGGGACAATGAAAAGTGTTGGGAGCATTTAGGCCTCCCTTCCATTATGACCCAATTTTTTATTTTCTTTTTTCTTCATGTGTCTTCTTCACATGGTTTGATATAGTAGGGGGTTGATGATAGTTCATTTATTTATTATTGAATCTATTTATCTATATTTATGAGCAGATCTGACCTTGAAATATCATATCCCCTGTCTCTTATTGGTTACATCCTTGTTTTTCCTTTCTTTTTATCTTTCTTTCTTCTTTGCTTTCTTTGTGATGTTGTGGTTCTCATGTGTTGTCCCTCATGTGTGTGAAAAAATTACCATTGTTACATCTTGTTATGTTCCACAGGCCACAACATCACCTCCGTTCTTTCTTTTATCTCCTTAGAATGTCATGTGCCTTTGTGTTTGGCATGCACCATCCTAAGGGGGGGCTATCATATCACTTTGATTTCCAAAAGATGCATTTAGTGGCCAATGAATCTCTTCTTAAAAATCTCTATTTTCTTTCAAAATATTTTTCAAAAATCGCATTCCTCAACAAGGAATCCTAGGGGAATACTTTTCCTTCATCATGGGTTCATAAAGAAAGAATTTGAGAATTTTTCCTCCAAGGAGAGAACAAATTTTCCTGTGGGTGAAGTTTTGACTTTCCCCTTGTGAGGGGGCTTTCTTCCTTTCCAATTCCTTGATGAAGTGAAACCTTTCAAAAGGATCCCTTGATGTTGAATTGATTGGTGAAAAATACTGTTGCACTTTCAAATAGAGTGTCCTTTGAGTGGACCCCTTTTCCTTTGAAGGGTTCCCAAGGGACCCCTTTTAAAGCTCTTCCTTCAATTTTTGACTATTTTCTTGTCTTCATACATGGCTTATTTTTTATATCTAACATGTTTTGTCTATAGATTAATATGTTTATTTCCAAGTGCACCTATGAAGTTTCTTTTCAATCAAAATCTACAGAGCCTCTCGCATACGACTTCCTTTAGGTTCGAGCACCTGGGGGGCACCTTCTTTGCAAGTCTGGGGATCTATGAAGTGCTTTCATCCTTCAAGATCTATTAATTGTTGGTTTGTTGGCCTCTAGCGCACTTTTTTAAACTCTCTTCAGGACCGAGTACCTATGGAGCCATTTGTCTGCCCTACAATTTTTAGCATGCCAGATTGTGGTCTGCTTCCTCGACAGTTCAGGTATATTTTCTTGGAACTCTTTTAACCTAATTTACTAAACACTCATTGGCACTCATGTTTTCTAAAGTGGGGGAAAAATGTATAGGCGTGAATTTGCACCCCCTTGCAATAAGTTCCCCTTTTACACCCTTCACCCTAGAAAAATCAAACCAGACAATGTAATTCCACATCCTTCATCTATACTCCATCCACTTGGCACCTGTTTGTAGTGTTGGTGGGAGAATTTTTGTCAGAGACATGTGCACAATGCACGGACATCTACGCGACACACTATCATCCTGACAGGATTCCTACCTTTGGAATCTATAGAGGCATTACATTCGCCATTGGGGTCGAAGCATAATTTATCTATGCCTCTTGATCGACCTTTGAATGGCTTTTTCCCTCCGAAATTCACCTAAAAATAACTATTATCCATTCTCATTCATTCTTCTTCACATTTTGGACAATTTTCATGATTCTACATAATTCTTTAGCAATTTCTTGCAACTGCTTGGCTACTTGTTGCACTATCAACTCTACCACTCCAACATCATAGAATTCTTCACATCTACCACAAAATTTGTAACTTTGTGTCTTGTGAGAATTCCTTCGATGTCACTACAACCATGCCAACTTTGCCATATTTTTAAGCTTGCATTCCTCCCTCATTGGCCTTGAGTGCCTCTAGTGGAGGGTGGTATTGTTTGCTTACTATTGTATTGTTGTGGGATTTGAGTAGCATAGTTCTCTTTGTAGTGTTTGTAATTTCCATACTTTCTTTATCATATTTCTATTTATCTATCTATCTGGTTGTCTATGGAGGTGGGAACACCAAAATAGGGGTTTGACTATGACAAGCCCCAAAACAACCCCAACATTTTTCCCTACTCTATTGTGTGTAGGTATTTGTTCATGTGGAGCTTGCAGGAGAATTGGACCTTTCGTGAGTTAAACTCTTACCTTTCTCACTCTTGTAATTTCTTATAGCATCTCTCTTAATATTTCAATTATTCTAGAATTTATTGTTTTCGTCATCACTTCAGACTTCAAAAGCTAAGTTGTTAGTAGGTTTTTAGTACCTCTGGCTATCCTTTTTCACTATATATTTATACAGATGATAGCACACTTGTGAGAAGCTAGCGCACCATGATGGTGTCCCTATTTAACGCTATTGTCCTCTGATAGAGAGTTGGAGAACTTACAGTTTGGGTTCTTGAAACCTACTCGCTTAGTCCAAATATAACCTTTGGGTCAGTAGATTGATAAAAGCACTGAGAGTTCTCTTCACTCTCTATCCTCGCATCAAGCACTATCCTAAACACTCATCCAACTTGAGGTAGATTAGGGTAGCCTTCTTCTCTTGGCTCTCTGTGACCTAGTGCCTTGGATTGGTCGGTCCCCCTCCTCTACACCTATAAATGAATATGTTAAATTATGATTATTTGATATGGATTTTCCAATATTATTTCTTGATGGCAGATATGATTGGTTAGAACCACGAATCAATCAAGTCTATCTACATGAATTTGTTAAGAATCTAATTATTTACAAAGATAATCGGTTTGGTAAACATCCACGATTTTGATATTATATGAAAAATATGATAATGAGACATCATGCACAAAATTCAAGTGGATTATTCATCAAAAGAAGTTTGCATGAAATTCCCATCACCATAAGTGAGCTACATCAACATATGGAAAATATGCCACAATCACATTTAGTTGATAGATTAATGCAATTTGGAACTACTTTGTGAGGTACAAGATCATACTAGACAAAATGTCATGCAAAATTGATAGGCATGCTACATCAGATTGAAATAATACAATATTCTTCACATTGAGTGCAACTGACTTATATTGGCCAAATTTGCATGCACTGATGTTAGGTACATCACCAAAAAATACACATGAAGCTTATATTTGACACAAACAAAATTCCATTGACTACCCTCATATCATTACACAATATATGCACTTATGACACTCTCATTTTAAAAAAGAAATACTTGAAAAAGGAATGAAAGTTATAGATTATTGGTGTAGATATGAGTGGCAACATAGGGGATTAACACATGTACACAGATTCATATGGATATATGGAGCACCAAAAATGGACAATCTTGATTGGTTTGACAACAAACAACAAACCAATGCTCAAATATATTTTGACCTTATGGTTCATACATGGAATCCTAGACAAAATACCCATCAAAGAAATATACAAGTATGCTTACATTTTTCCATACAAAAATATAAAATTACATATGTTTCTTGTTCCCTTAAAATATATCCAATTGATAGTTTGAAATTTATACTACAGGCATGCCACAATTTTGGTTTGCATCCATGTCTTAAGAACACTAGACAAATTATTGATTCAAATATCAATAAGGACTATGAGGAAATTGCAGACACTGTAGAAAGGCATACAATTTGCAGAGAAGGTGCATGCCTACAAAAAAAAGGAGGAAGAATGGTTTGCGGGTAAACATTTCAACAAACACTATTAATTAAGTTAGAAAAATATATTCTTCCAATGTAATAAATATATAATTTAGTATCAATTATATGCCTTATTGGTGTAATGTTCCATGGCCATTAAATTTAGAAGGATCCAAATTATATAAAGATATAGAAATAGGTGAAAAAAATTAATCTTGCAAGGAACAATGATAGACCTAAAACTCACAATCGCTACATATTACAACTATGGAGAAAAAATATAGATTTGCAATCCATTCTATCAAAACATGTTGTAATTAAATATATTGCAAAGTACGTAGTGAAAGCAAAGAATTTTTTTGAAACATGGCAACAAATGTTAATACGTCTTGCAAATCTAGAAAATGTAGATGATTTAGTTGCAAGAGCTTATAAAAAGTTCCTAACTAAAATAATTATAGAAAGGGATATTGGAGCTCAAGAAACAAGTCACATGCTCTTAGAGTTCCCATTGGTGGAAAGTAGAAAAAAGTTGTCAATCTAAATGTTTCTACTGATGTGTTCAAAAGTGTACTTTTAACTGATGAAAACAACAATGAAGAAAAAATAGCTTTCATTGATTCATAGATAAATAGACCTCTTACTATGGAAGATGTGTCACTTAAATAAATGCAGCAAAATTGTGGATGTATAATCCTACAGATAAAGGAGAATATAAATGGAATGCAATAAAAAAATTAGCCATTGTAAGAGTGTTTTTGAGATTTCTATCTATTCCTACACATGACTCAGATAAATGGTTTGAATTTTACTTCTCGGAATTGTTACTTTACAAACCATTTCATGACATTCAAATAGATATTGGTCACAAAAATGAATCCATTATATCAAAGTGGGAGAGCTTCAGTTATAATGCATGGCATGTGCAACAAACAATAGTTAATGAAAATATTGAGAACATGAATGATTCTGATATTGAAGACAATGACATTGTCCATCAAACTAAGTTATAGAGCATGAATGGGAAATTATATCTAGACTTCATCATGGTCAAATTATCAAAATTTCAAAGATAGATATTTTGGGCAAGAGATATATAGACAAACAAACAAATTGGTCTCATGGATTTCAAAGTGAACACTACACAAATCAACCAACTAATTTTTTACCACCATGAAAATAAATAGTATGCCGATTCATGATGATATACCACAATCTACCAACTATGGAAACCTCGGTAGTAAACAAGGAAAGGCACTTAACATTATCATTTCACACTACCATAGAAATAAAAATAATTCTCCATTGTTAATGATAATTCAAGGGAAAAATGAACAGATAAATCATGTGATAGGTGTCATAAGTGAAGCACTTCAAAATGCTTCAATGCCACATCAATCTCCCTTACTTAAATACTTGCACCAACTGAAGTTGCAACATTCAATATAGGAGCATCACCTATACATTCTAAATTGAGAATTCCAACAAGAGAATTCAAAGAACTAGAAGACACAAGACTAACAGGGTATGTGCAGGATCATGATGGGCCAAAAAGTGGCATGTGAAAAAAGTTGCGTTTTGCATCGACCCAAAAATGTGAAAATCCCGAGTTGACTTTTTTCTAGCTTGGGTGTCAGTTTATTACTCCAAAGCAATGCCCAAGGAAAGAAGTACATATCGGATATCCGATCCAAATTGGATATCCAATTTGAATCAACTATAAATACATAATAGTTGCGTTTTAAAATCATTTTTCATTTTAAACAGTTGAGGGCGCATAGTGAGAGCGACTTTTGGATATCAAATATCCAATTTGAGCAGATATCCGATTTCGAAGGTAAGTTTTTGGTATTGTTTTTGTTTTAATCAATTTTTCTATTAGGTTTGTATAATTATAAGTAGTTTTTTATGGATTTTTATTAAAAATTAGGGTTTTTAATTGATTTTTATTAAAAACTAGAGTTTACAATGGATTTTTATTAAAAACTAGAGTTTACAATGGATTTTTATTAAAAATTAATGTTTTTTATGGATTTTGATTAAAAACTAGTGTTGTTTATGTATATTTTTTTTTAAATAGAGTTTGTTATGGATTTTTGTTAAAAAGTAGGGTTTTTTTTACAATAATTTCATTTATATTGTAATTTCAATTAGATTCATTAGTTTTTAACTTTAATCAAGAATTATGGCTGAGAATGAAAATGCAAAAATGCCAAACACTCCACCACCTCCGCAACCATCAATTGAAGACTTAATTGGTGAAAAATTGGAGCAATTGAGGGGAATTTGTGATGTTTATAAGATAATCCCTCGATTATCTGAGATGACACACATTCAAGGAAATAATTAAAAATATAGAAACCCTCTCCACCCAACATAATGCCTTTCATTCATGGTGAGAAGACATGAGGGGATATTACTCATGTGTATTGTCTTACGATAATGTGAAAGATCACCAAATAACAAAATCTCAAATAGCCTCTTTATTCATTCACCCTTGCACCAGTTTGCCAGTTAATGTCAATAAACCAAAACTTTCTATAAAATGGTGCACAAATAGGGACATTGTAGATAAATTTTGGGATTGTTGGTGTATGGTTTTTGATAAACCACCAAACAACGATTGTGATATACCATTTTACTTTATTAAAAAATTATATGCTAAGTTTGTGTTAGGGCATCATGTCAATTACTTTGACATTAAACCCTTCCAAGGTGTCGGTGGAGGTATGCCCCAGGATAGACCAGGGGCGGTTAGAGTAGTCCCATGCCCATATGTTCCCCCTACTCCCCTTTCTCTGCCACCTCCAGTATATCCTACAAATATTATCTAGGGTATAGCCACATATACTATTCAGGCTATTCACTCTTTGAGTGGTCTTTTGGTTTTGCATGCTTCTATAGTAGCTCAGCCACATTCTGGTGATGTTGGTAATGGATCGAGTGTTGCTGCATCATCCTCCTCAGTTCCACATATTTGTGTGTCACATACTTTCACTATGTGCCACCAAATATGCTTGGGTCCTCTTGTACAACCCGCTAAGCATCCCTTGGACACTTTTGATTATGACCTCCATGATGTGGACATTATACATCATACGTAGGGGAGTGGAGTGCACCCTATAGAGTCCTCTCCTAATAGAGAGGGGGACATTGGAATAGTGACATAGGTAAGATTTAAGTTGTAAATTCATAACTTGCATTTGTTTTTAAATGAATATTAATAAGAGATAGTATCAAGTACTAATACTTATTTACATGGTCTATTTAACAATTGATGTCTGAGGAGGATCTCACATAGGTGACTGATAGCACCCTTAGGGCCATTTCATTTGGCCTCAACATGCACACAATATATATTTTCACACTCACTCGTTTAAATTTTGTTATTATATACTTGCTTGTCATTTGAATTGTCATTAATAAAATTATATAATAAATTATATGTTTATCTTATTTTTCTCTTGTAGGAAATATCTAGTGCGAGCGAGCTGCAGCCTTGTCCAAAATATGGAGGTGCAAATTTAGATAAGGGGAAGGTAATTGAACTCAAATTGGATTGAATTAAGATTTTTAAGATCTTATATTGATTATACATACATCGACATAGATTGGTAGTTTCATATGTACTTGTCATATTTATGTACAAGCGGTTATGAGATATACATCTTTGTTGACAAGTGTCACAATGCCTGAAGGAGTAGGTATTGGAACACCTCAAGGAGGAGGTGTCGAAACACCTTAAGGAGATAAAGAAAAATATCAGCCTAAAGAGGTATGTGTTTATTTTATTTTGTGTTTGGTAAATATGTTCCTATTACAAACAATTGTATGATAACTTGGATCAATTTTATGTTTTTATTCACATATATAGATTGAAATTTCAAAAGTTAGTTTGGTTGGTTCTTAGAGAGGGACATATTCTAGGACTCCTGACCCTTTGAAGAGACGTATATTTAAGGTAATCAAGATTTCAATTTTAGAGTTCAATTAAAATTTAAGGTATATTGACTTTGATGTTAATTACTCGATTTTAAATTATATAGTATAACTAATCTCAATTTTGGTTTGAATTATTATTGTGTAGCTACCTTTAGAGACAAAGAGTGGTTCAAAGAGGCTTCATTTTGATGATCCACCAGTAGTTTAGGATGAGATAGACATTTTGGCATGTAAATTTTGAATAGATACTAAGATGGTATATGCCACATTTTGTAAAAAATTGTTTGAGTTGGCATTGATGCCATTTTTGTATATGTACATACACTTGATTATTGGATAATTTGATTTATAGAAGTTGACAGTCGAAATTTAAATTGTTCCTCATATGTATGATTAAAATCTTTGAAAATTTAATCTTGAGCAATGGTTAAATATCAATGTGCAATATCATAAAAAAGAATGATTATATTATGTAGTTTATATTCATATCATTGATTACATTGGATTGCACATCTTTCAAATTCAAAGAATTACTTCACATTGCATAACTAATAACTAGATGTTGATAGATGAAAAATTTCAATTACAATATAGTTTTTACAAAGTCAACCTAAGCATTTATGCAATTAATTCACATTGCATAGCTAATAACTAGGAGCAGTTGTCAATTGCATTTGCTTGTCATGGAATTCTATGAGACCACATTTCTCTGAGGATTTTTTTCAAATAGTCCATTTCCTTGTCTATGCTACCACATTTTTCATACATGTCTACCAAAGCTTTTTATCAAACAGTTCACTAGCTTGTTTCTATGGCTAAAAGCCTAAAACAAGTTCTTTCAAACAAGCTATGGATGCTTGGAAAAATTCTATCAAAGCATAATAGTAAGCAATAGCATAGATAAGGTAATGAACTGTTTGAAAAAATTCCTCAAAGAAATGAGGTCTAATGGTGATGGAATTCCATGACAATCAAAATAAATTTTGATTCTCATGGAATTCCATCACCATGAGACCTCATTTCTTTGAGGTATTTTTTCAAACAATTGACTTCCTTGTTGATTGTCATCGCATTCCATCACCATGAGACCTCATTTCATTGGGGCATTTTTTCAAACAATTCACTGCCTTCTCTATGCTACCACATTTTTCATACATGTCTATCAAAGAATTCTATCAAATATTTAATTGCCTTGCTGCTATGGCTAAAAGCCTACAACAAGTGCTTTCGAACAAGCTATGGATGCTTGGAAAGAATCTAACAAAGCATAATAGTAAGCAATAATACAAACAATACAATGAACTATTTAAAGAGAATGCCTCAAAGAAATGTGGTCTCATGGTGATGGAATGCCATGACAAGAAAATTGCTATATATTGTCATGGCATACCATCACCATGAGACCACCTTTTTTGAGGCATTTTTTCAAACAATTCACTGCCTTGTATATGCTACCACATTTTTCATATGTCTACCAAAGCATTTTATCAAATAGTTCACTACCTTGTTGCTATGGCTAAAAGCCTAAAATAGGTGCTTTCAAACAAGCTATATGGATTCTTGGAAAATGGTGCAGGAGCACCTTGGAAAAAAGGACTAGTTGATAGTTGATGCAACCAAGGATGGAAAACCACTCACTTTCATAATACAAGGGATTCCTAAACACCTTTCTCAAATTAACTCTCAGATCTCTTTAACAACTCCTACAACTAATCATCATTCTGGACACCCATTTTAGTCCCCTTCAACATACTTCCAACTCACATAGGACTCCTTTGGAACAAATTTCACAAATCATGCAAACTACACTACTCAAACTAGCCAAATAGGCCAAATTTCCAAAGCAACCACCCTTGGAACACTTCATAGACCCTAAAATTTTTTGGGGAACCACTCAACAGATGAAAAAACCTCAAATTTTCCCATTTATCCTTTGGAACTTTCCCTCTAAGACCCTATTCCACAAAACCCTCAAATTGCTCAAATTTGGTAAGGTTTTATTGAAAAACCTACTTGTAGACTTCCCCAGAATTTACCACAAACTCCAACACCCTTGAATAACCCTACACAAGTTTAAAATAATAAGAAAATTTATTTCCCTCAAACAATTCCCACTTTTACCCTCACTAACCTCACTTTTTCATGCAAAAAACCCCAAATGTCATCTAGGGCATCACCAAAAATCATAATGCTGACCTCCCCTACACAAGAAACAATTAAAACATGTTTATCTATCCTAACTAATAGTATCCACCAAGTTATAGCATCATACAATGGGTGGAAGGCTTAAAAGTCCATTTTAAATGCACTCAAACCCTTGGAATAGGGCTCACAGATTGACCTCCAGTAAAATTCCTCTTAAAATTACTTGAAAAAAAGTTTGTGAAGAAGTTAAATCTTCTGCCCACCAGTTTCCATTAAAACTAAAGCAAGAAGCTATGGTCTCATGGCTTTTTTTTCGCATGAAAATCAGCATTGGAGTTCAGTTAGAGGCTGAAAACTACTTGTAAGGGAATAAATAAATCTTGTTCTACAACTCATATGACTAAAGTGACTATTCCATCAAGTTCATATGGGTACGTTTAGGTTATGTATGGTCCCCTTTCGCACCCAAACAGGTCGAAGTAGTCTGAGCTACGTTTAATCGGCGAAATCCCCTATGAGTCCAAAGTGCTAAAAGGCAACAATCTTTGAAAGGCTATTTATCAAAAATAATGATGCTTGTAGACTCTTATTTTGAGGCTATGGGATTGTGTTGGGAACATCTACAATAACCTCTCTCGGTTTTTTCTATCTTAGAGGCGTTTTCTCATGGTGACAAATTTTTAATTGAAGGAAAAGTTGTCAGATGCAAGCAATGTAAAGTTGCAAAGTGGTGCAACTTTCATTCTACAAATCGTACGACCAAACGAATTGTTCCAACACATTTGAATGGGTACATTTACGCTAGGGATGGTCCTCTTTTGCACCCAAATACGTTGAATCGCTTTGAGCTACATTGGACTAGTGATTTCATTTAAGAGTCCAAAGTGCTAAAAGGCCATACCATCTATTGTACGGTTTCTAGCTCGATGGTATGGCCATGGTAGATGTTATTAGGACTGTATAAGGTGAATATGTGGTTTTAAAGAGTTGGAAAGGTCTGTAGTTGAGTTGTTGAGCTGCCATGCACGGCAAAAATGAGTGAAATTAGGTGAAAAATGGTGGTTACAACACGCAAATGTCAATGAAACGTGGGGGCAGCAAGATTTAAGGTTGGATCAAGCTTTTTTAGATCCTAATGGATGTTTTTTATGATTTTATAGGGTGTGGCAAGGTTGGAAACATTTATTTCCTTAAAAACCTCATGAAAGTTGCTAAAAATGATGGTTTGTTGAAATAGAGCTTTAGAAAGCGTATCTCACCCAAAAAAAATTGTGGTTTTGGTAGTTTGGTAGGATGTTTAATGCTACCTCATCAAAATTTTAGGTTTGGGAAGTGTTTAAATAAGAGTCTCTCTGTAAAATGGGCCTATTTTAGTGAAGTTGCACCCAAGTTTGGGTTTGAGGATCAAATTGGAGTTTGAATCATCTTTAATTGTAATTGTGTTGTTTAAAGCCACCTAGCTCTTGCATCAGAAAACTCTTACCCAATCAACTTGAACATCGTGCACACTCAAATACCTTGTTTCCACTTTGCTAGATCAAAGGCTTAATTACATTGGAAATGACCTTCACATGACCTTTTTACATAATTTTTTGGAAAAAGTGGCAAGCCATTGTAATTTATTATATATAAATAGGAGATATTACAAAACTTGGTTCAAATGAGCATACCGATAGGAAAGAACCAGGAAGAAAACCTTCGGTTGTAGCTCGATTAAGTACAAAAAGCTCTTACAGAATTGTCCCAATAACAGTAAAAAAGAATACACCTGTATGAATATTTCAACCTAATAGTTTCCAAAAGGGAAAACTTTAGTGGCAAATCTTCACCAATTGGCGAATAATTGAAATCGGGACCTCCAAAAATGGTGAATAGTACAAGCTAAAAAGGAAACTGAATGGCTAGGTTTTTACAAAAAATTAATTTCGTCTCGATTAATTTGCCATCTAAACAATGTGTCATTGGAAATGGTTCGCCAGTAGTTTATACCATAATTAAAAATATTAATTATATTTTCCAGTAATATTATATTCCTCTGATTAATTTTGGGGCAATATCGCCACTAATAATAAATTACTATGTAATTCTAAGGATACTTTAGCCTTAAATAGGGTTTTTATCTATTGCCATTGATTATCTTTTTAATCGAATGGTTGTGAGTTGATTTCGCAACCTAATACATGTGCCTTTTCAAAGGCTTGTTGAGGCCCAAAATTTGTTTTGGGTCATACAATTAAATCTAATCATGTGGCCCAAAACAAATTTCGGTCCTCCACAAAGGTCATGAAATCAACTCACATCCATTCGATTAAAAAGCTAATTGATGGTAGCTTTTTCACTTTTCATTCAGTCTTACTTTTTAAGTGAGATTTAAAAAAAACACTTAATCTATGTGTGCTCTAATGCATTTTAATAGTGAATTTATCCTTGGTGGCGAGGGGCTCTACCCCTTAACCCTGCTTGTATTGTATCAAGAGTGCACCAAGGTTGTTGTCCCCAGACTCCATGAGGGGGCATTGCCCCTCGACCCCCACAAGGGGGCTCTGCCCCCTTGACCCCCACAAGGGGCGCTGCCCCTTGACCCTGCCGATGGTTGCTGCCCCCGGGCCACTAATTCAATATTACAAGAAATAGAAAAATATGGGGGAACTGCGTCGACCAACTATGCAATTTTTTAAAGGAGAGATTTTCCATTGTAATTAATCATTTTAGTGATTATTTGCTAGGATTTGCCACTATGATTATTATTTTTACCAATTATTCATTAAGATTTGCTAGGATTTTACAAAAAAAATTAATAATGTGTATAGATTCACGAGGAAAATTAATATTTTTTTCAAAAAAAAGGAAGGATTCGCTAGGATTTTACACCTTCGCCGAGGAGGGGGTTTCTTAAAGTTATCCCTGGTTTCAAAAATATAGAACCTATTACATTTTAAACACACCCTTTATACAATGCCAGACATTTAACCCATATTTCAAAAAACATCACTGGATATAGATTATGCCCATACACAATTATGACCTTTTAACATTGTTTCACATTTGAAAATTCAAATTTTACAAATTTTTCCTATTGGAGGCATTCAGGGCACAGTCTTCCACAAGAGTATTATGTTGACATTCTGGAGTGACAAGCACCTATACAAACCATCAAGGTAGCAATTAAACTACATACAATAGAAAATATGCTTAGAATAAAAGACGCTTAGAATAACCAATCTATATTATTGTAATTTGTTGCATACCTCTCTGAAACGATCAGAGCTGCCTATTGTTGCAATAGGTCCATGATCAATCATGCTAGGAATATCACAAAAAAATTCAAATAAGAAATCTATATTGTCACAATAGAAAATATGCTTAGACTAACAAATCTATATTAATCTAAACAACCTAAATGATGATGAATTGGTAATGCAAACTATAAAAGATGCCTAAAATAACCAATCTATATTATTCTAAATGACCTAATTGATGATGAGATGGTAATGCAAACTATAAAAGACACTTTGAATAACCAATCTATATTATTTTAATCCATCGCATACCTCTCTGAAAGGATCAGAGTTGGCTATTGTTGCAACAAGTCCATGATCAATAGTGCCAAAAATATCGCAAAAGTTGTCAAATGATAAATCTATATTGTCACAATAGAAAATATGCTTAGACTAACAAATCTATATTAATCTAAAAAGCCTGAATGATGATGAGTTGGTAATGCAAACTATAATAGATGCTTAGAATAACCAATCTATATTATTCTAAATGACTTCATTGATGATGAGATGGTAATGTAAACTATAAAAGATGCTTAGAATAACCAATCTATATTATTGTAATATGTGGCGTACCTCTCCAAAAGGATTAGAATTGGCTATTGTTGCAATAGGTCCATGATCAAGTATGCCAAAAATATCGCAAAAGTTGTCAAATGATAAATCTATATTGTCACAATACAAAAGATGCTTATACTAACAAATCTATAATAATCTAAACAACTTGAATGATGATGAATTGGTAATGAAAACTATAAAATATTCTTAGGATAACCAATCTATATTATTATAAATGACCTAATTGATGATGAGATGGTAATGCAAACTATAAAAGATTCTTTGAATAACCAATCTATATTATTGTAATATATCGCATACCTCTCCGAAAGGATCATAGTTGGCTATTGTTGCAACAGGTCCATGATCAATCGTGCCAAAAATATCACAAAAGTTGTCAAATGACAAATCTATATTGTCACAATAGAAAAGATGCTTAGACTAACAAATCTATATTAATCTAAACAACCTAAATGATGATGAATTGGTAATGAAAACTATAAAAGATTCTTAGAATAACCAATCTATATTATTCTAAATGACCTAATTGATGATGAGATGGTAATACAAACTATAAAAGATGCTTTGAATAACCAATCTGTAGACATGGAAAATGTACAATTCGGTTTGACACATTGAATCTTGATCTATTAACACAATTTCATCCTGAATCATCTCTTTTGCTAGTCATTTAATCGAACAATCCATATTTGATTAAATTCTTCACTCTTCATCTCCTGTTAATTAAATAAATCAATTTTATTTAATTATTTCTGTAATTCCTCTTTTAATTAAATAAATAATTTTATTTAATTAATCCTTAAGTCTTCTCATTAAATTAAACCTTGTTTAATCTAACATTATTCTCTTTGGTTAAATAAATCAAATCATTTGTTTAATAAATCATTTCCTCTCAATTTCTGACTTGAATCAATTCATAAATCTAAGTCTAAATTGTCACATCACCTAATTCTTCATTAAGCTAATCAAATCCATGATTAACTTAATCCCTCTCACTAAAATCCTCTAGAGAATGCAACTTGCACAATAAATCAATTACTTTGATTTATTAATTCTCCTATTTTCCCTCACAAAGCATCAAAAAGAGAATATTCCTCTTTTGAATTCAAAAGGCCAAGTGGATTTGTACATCCAACAAGGCATTCATTCCTCTTACATGTCCTTGTGCATTGAGCCAAGTGGCATTTATTTCATTCCTTTTTCCCTCTCACATGTCATTTCTCAAATTTGAAATGCCACCTAATTGCATTTATTGGCACTTTGGCCAAAATGTGCACAACCTTTAGCCATTCACATCTTGACAAATGGCACTTGGCCATTGGATGTTGAATGATCCCACATTGCTCTATTTTACTCTCTTTTCCAGTTTGGAAATCTATAAATTGGAGGCTTCTCTCCTCATTATCCACCCACAATTTTGAGTAGACTTACTATACTCAAATTTAGTTCAATATCCACATCTTCATGCAAGGTTATTCTCTTCATTTGAGAATTAATCTTACTCATACCATCATTTAGCTTGTTCAAGGATTGAGAAAGGGTTGCTTACTACACAACAATGGTGGCACCAATCCACTATGGGATGAAGGTTTAATCATGTTTTTATATGCTTCTGTTTAACCTGCTTTTATGCTCATTAGTTGCATATTTAGACATGATTGAATATCTCATAGGGATGTTAAATTTGTTGTTTTAAACTAACTTTTGTGCTAACAACATGAAATGGTTTGAGATGATTTCGTTTGTAGATTTTTAGCATCCGCATTCTAGCGCTAGAAGGAGGGCTTACTAAGCGTGTTTGTTGCAGAAAATTTCTTTCGCATGGATGTGTTAACTATTCTTTTAAACAATAGTGTCACTGTTATTTATGGTTAAAATCTTTTCACAAAATACGTGTCTTTTATTTTCTCTTTAACATTCCTTACTGTTTAAACGCATTCTCAAAAGTTTCCTTTTATATATAAATCAAATTCTAACAGGTCCTGCTACGAACTATTCTCCTGTGCTTTTTCTTACACTTCCTGCATAGTCAAATCCAGCCATCTCCCGTGCTACCGTGCCTCTCAGTCCGTTCACTCGTGGTATAGTGGTGTCAGGTGTCTTTCCCAGCCTTCATTCCTGTCTCTTATCGCCTCATCGTGCCCTTCATTCCGTCTCCCCACGGTACAATGGGGATCTGACCTTGACTAATCACTGACTGTTCATCTCCTTACCGCTCTACCACGGTCTGCCCTTCGACCACCCACAGTATCATAGTATCCCTCTTCGTCACCTCCACCACTATCACCATAGTCACTAAGCTAACCACAGCAGCGGCGCGGTAACCGCCTCCGAGTCTTCACCACGTCACCACCAGCTAAGTTTCACCCCTCGTGGTATCACGATTTCCACTCACTGTCTTGCGAACCACGCACTACTTAGCCACCACCTCGTCTGTATCTGTCCGCAGTAGAGCGGTGTAAATCACATTACCGCCACCTCATCCCTTCTATTTTTCGGTAGAGCGGTGCTCGCTGCATTACCGTCCGATAAATTTCCTCGACCGCGGTGATGCGGTTAGCTGTGTGCTGCTTGTCTGTCTAACCGTCACCGCCATCTTGTGGTTTGCCATTTGATCCTCCACAGTACTGTGGTAAACCTACTAACCGTGACTCTATTTGTCACTTGGCCGCACCTCGTCACCCCCAGTTACCCTTCCCTTACCCGCGTTAGCACGGTAACTGCCTCACCGTTTTTCCGCGACCATCACCGCATCCCCGCGGTCTGCCGCTTAACCGCCAGTGGTCGTGCGGTAACCATTACCGCCACTACGTTGCCGCAGTTGTCCACCTGGCTGTCAGCGGTCATGCAGTAAAGCCTGCTGCAGGCTGCCTTTGAGCCGCCAACCGCGATATTGCAACCCACGGTAAAACAAGAAAAGGAGGGATTAATTCAGGAAATAAACAGTGCTATAAGGAAATATTTTGCATTTATAAAGGGATACAATTTTTTTTTAAGAAATGGCATTTTCTAATAATCTATGTTTAATGCATGAGAGACTTTGTAAAATATTGTATTCATATTGATTTTGTATTTTCTCCTACAGGTTGAACATTGGAATTAAATCAAGGCAAAAACAAGATTGGAGAAATTCACCAAAGCATTTTTTAATGCTTGTTAAGCTAGATCTTTATTTTAGCTTTAAAACATCTCACATCTATTTTTGGGGCTTAAAATTAACCATTTTGACTTCATCTTTTTGGTTAAAATTGAACCTTAGAAATATACGAGATTTCAATTTGGACTTAAAATTGAACAAGGCAAACTTCACATTTAATCTTGGTGCTCCTAAAATGAACTCATCATTGCTTTGAAGGTTAAAATTGAACATGTGTCTTTTGTGTTTTGCAAACTTTTTAACAAATTAATATCATTAAAATGCGTATGCACTTCTCTCGCGCTTTATAGCGATCTTGAGAATCAAAAGCATTTTAGTGATATTAACTTGTCGAAAAGATTGCCTCCATATTTGATTTGGGCACTTAAAACTGAACAAACATGCGAGTGTGAGCACGATATATTGCGGAGGTTTTCCCCTTGGTTTTTCAACAAACGTTGTGTAAACGACGGGATATGTTAGCTCACTTTTCTTTATCTTAGAGGACCTGCCTTGTGGGAAAAAGTACTCACCCAAGGGAATGACCCAACTGGGAACACGCTAAAGCCAAGCGACTTCCACCTGGGATATCAGTGTGGATATTGGAACAAAGGCCAATATCACGAGGATTATTCTGACGAGATGGACAGTAATGGACTCTCGCCGATGTTGGATAATCCCCCACAAACGGAATGCCTGAATTAGAACCCCTTTTTTAGAAAAAGGCCAAAACCTTATCTATCTTGTTGGTGCAAAAGGTTATGTCCTTTGAAGCCGCCCCACGTAACATGTGGTCTTGTTGTGGAAATGGAAAGTATGCCATGGGAGATTCATGGGTACTAATGCTTGGCTGACCCGAATAAGTGAGTGTCATGGAGGGGAGCCAGTGTGGTCAAGCATTTAGCCATTCGCACAAGATATGCACAGCTGGATTTATCCAAGTGGGAACCCAACAGGGTATTGTCTCATCAACCTAGGAGTGTGAAAGTGCTTGGAAAAAAAACACATTGCTTGATCTTGGAAACATTTGAAAAATGAACATACACAGAAAACCTTGAAATTTCAAACACCTTGTGGGAAACAAATACCTTTGACGAATTTAAACACTCTTGCTTTCCCTAGGGATTCTATCCTTAGAGGTTTCTAAGTGTACAAGTTCTACCATCATTTGTTTCCAATAAGGATAAACATAGGGAACTTTTGCCCTATTCTCCTCGATTTCCACACAAAGGACCTTGTGGGATGAGAAAGAGAACGGAACACTAGACATTTAGTTTGAAAACATAATCAAGCAAGTTCTTTTGGTAAAAGGAATTCACTAAGACAAGATAAAAAGACAAATTGGATTACACATGTGTTTTCTAACATAATTTCCCGCAAGATCAAAATCCCAAAATCAAAGTTCAAGAAGCTTAGTTTGAAAGCTTGTGAGGAGCGTTTTGAGATCCTAAGTTGTATGAGTTTTACTATCAGCACAATCCCAAACTTTTTTGAAAGGTTTGCTTTCCTCTCATAGGAAATATAGCGTGTTCTTCAACACCGAGGTTTTGTAAGAAGAAGTGTCATCTGGGTCAAGTCTAGGATCAAATTCAATCAAATTCATCCATCTCTCAACCATCAAAATCAGTCAAAATTCACCTCACCAACAACTCTTAGAAACTTTGTAAACATCTGTTATGCTAAACTTCTAGGCAAAATCAAATCACTTTGTTTGACTTAACACATCTAGTCAAACCATCATCTTATACACGAGTTTTCTCTAGGATAACACAACTTCCTAGGGTTTACGAGTTCATCTTGTTTGGCTTAACACACCTAGCCAGATTATCAAATCATCACCTTGTTTGACTTGACACACTTAGTCAAACTACCATCTTGTAGGAGTTCACTCTTGGATAACACAACTTCCTAGAGTTTTACGATTACATTTATCACTCTTGTTTGACTTAACACATTTAGTCAAACTATCAATCCAATCATGATCAATCAAAGTCCTAAAAAGTTTAGCATTTCCTTCAAAGTTTCTTTAAGAGTTCCATTCATCCATATCACTCATCTTTCGTTTATCTCATCCTCGTCATCACTTTGATCCTTCAATTATCCTAGTTTTTCGCTTCTTTGAACCTAAGGTTTAGACTGATCTAAAGGATTAGAGGTTCATCTCTTACATTCTTGAAAATTGATCTTCATTTTATGGTTCAAACTCGATCTCAACACAAGAGGGACATGGAATATAAACTTGATCCATCCATCATGAGAAATTTGAGTCAACCAAACTATCCAAGTCTCACAATTCCAATTGATTATCAAAACTCACATTTAGACATGGCATCATTATCTCCTCCAAACTTCAACGATACGAATGTGAGTATGCCCAATTTAAAGTTTGGACCACCTTTTCCAATGATAGATTTAAATTGAAGTCCAAATCTGCAAATCTATCAACCAAACACTCAATGCATGAGTTTTCCAAACAACATTATTCCACCAAATCCATACATGACAAATACAGGTTTGTCAAACATGAACATTTCAAATCCAAACTTGGTAAACTTTGGGATAGATATGCTTGCAAATACCCCTAAGGTTGTTCAAAATCCTAGCAATATATTGGCAACTCCATATGTTGATTCAATTCAAGGTAACACTATGCAAAATCAAAGTTACCTAAATCAAGGCAATGTGTTTCCCAATCATGACAATGTTCAATATCAACCAACAATTCCAAATCAAAACATCACACCAAATCATCCCATTTTTCCATTGATATCGCATTAGTAGGTGGCAACCATTCAAGCAATCCCAACAATCAACACCATTCCCATTCCACCACCACCACCGCCAAAACACAACACAACCAATTCATTCTCCATCATGTTGCAAGCTGCTCAAGAATCTTCCCGCAAAAAGGCACTCCAAGCCCAACAAGCCACACAAGTTGCACAAGTGGCTCAAGTAGCTCGACAAGCTCAAGCTCAAGCTCAAGGCCAACACCAAGCCCGACAGGGGCAAGCAGAATTTTGGGCATTATTGCAAGCAATTCATCAACAAGTGCATCAAAAAGTAGCTAAACAACAAGCCCAACAAAAAGCATTGTTGGCACAACAACGACATGACCAACAACAAACATTGTTGGCTTAGCAACAAACACATGAATTACTTGCTCAACAAAGCTTGCAACAGATTCCCACCACAATTCTTGAAATAAAAAATCAAGATCAATCTGTCAATAAGCACCTTGAAGATGTTTCCACATCATCCGACGATCAAATCACACCCCTAAAGCCACTTTTCAATCATGATCAAAACTCACCAACGATGTCCAACAATGATCTATTCAAAGGAAGGTTAACATTATTTGATCCTCTAATCTGTGATCCTTCAACTAATGATCATATCGAAAATGTCTCTACATCGCCTTATGAGTTAGAGGACATATCTCAAGAATGTATTCCAAAGCATGATCAAAATATTCCATCAAGGTCTAGAAATGGTCCCTCCCAAGGCATATTGACATCCTTTGACCTTACGATTGAGAGTAGTGAAAGAATCTTTGACACTACACTTGATCCAAATCCATTCAAAGAACAAGTGGATATTAATCCACTTCCCATGCCTAAGGACGATGTCCAAGAACCCCTTGTAAGCAATCCATCCTTTGAAATCGACCCATGTCAAGAACCTGATCCAAAGCATGTCGAAAGTAGTTCTAAAATCACTCAAGATCGAGAATTTGTATCTCCAATCTACTACAACGATATAATGGACACTCTCCTATCTATACAAGATGTTGCAAATGATGACCACATCCACATAGGACATCCTCCTCCATCTACCCATGAGATGCTTTCTTCGGATGGACACATGCATGACCTTCATTCAAAACAAGAGTCTCGTACTCTTGACATCATTCCCAAGGAATAAGAGTCTCCTACTCTTAAAGTTTGTGCACAAGACCAATATGTAGAAAAATATGGAGACATAACACAAACAAATCATGAAGAAGGCTTCTACAGAAGTTGCAAATCAGAAACATCATGTGAGAGCATATCGGGAATGAATCATGAGGAAGACTTTTACAACAACAGTGAAGTATCAACACTTCTTGAAGAAGCATTACAATATGATATCTCACAAAATCAACCTAAAGATATCAATCAGGAAGTCATCCCACATGCAGAGGATCCTATCACTTATAAAGTTGGATCACTTACCTTTCTTAGAGCAAGCTACCTCATCAATAAATAAGTTGGCACTTTTGAAGATCCACCACGGAGCAGAGAAGGATTAGCACCTTGTTTCCAAGGCAAATCATATCCTATTGCAGACAAAATGTTTCTACAGATGAATTATCAAGGCAATGGATTAAGTCTACATGAACAAGGAATCCTAGAACCAGTGCAGATTATCGGCAATCCTAAGCATCAAGGCCTTGGTTACTCGACAATCAAGGGATCTCAACATATTAGTAATATTTCCACAAAATTGGGGGCAACTTTGTCTCGAGCAAATGTCAACATAGGGAGCACGAAGAATCCTTATGATGAAACCTATGTCAATACTACAACCTGCCATGTCATGAATCTTCATCCACCCATCACCCCATCCACGAATTAGGACCAACAACAAGAGAAATATTTGAATCAAATCACGAAGAACTTCATCAAAGAAAAAGAAGCTAAGAAGCACGAAGGACAAATCAAATACAAATGGATACCAAAGAATACAAAGAAAAATTATTCCTATCAAACTCCATTAGTCAAAGAAACTATGGGGCAAAATAAAAAAGGGAAATGTATCCATCAAGGATGTCCGCAAAGGAAAAAACATGCTTCTCAAGTGACATACAAAGTGTATCAAGTAGTTGGTCCTAATTCCATGCACACTTCTGTATCCACCCATTGTTTCTCATCTTCCCAAGTTTAGAGAGTCAAAGGTTCCAAACTATCGACCAAACCATCTTTTATTCCTAAACACACTCCATCCACGCCTCCACGCATGATATCCAATTCTCACATTGACCATGTATTGGCAGTGACCCTTCATCATAAGGATTCAAAAGGCACTCTATCGCGATGTGCACACAAAGACAAAGTTAACTCCGGTATCAGCAAAGCAGATCAGGGATCTCAAAAGTTGCATTCAAGTGCATGTATCTTGGCAAAGAAACTTCTTCAAATAGGATACCGATGGCATGTTATGATAGAAGCATCAACATCAACAGTACCAAGTGGTTCAACATCAGCTTAAAATCTCTTAGAAAATACAAAAAAATTAGAAAAATTCCTAAAAAAATGGTCACCTTGATGAAAACCTGGCAAATAGGCATCTTGGCGACAACAAAAAAATCAAAAAATACAAAATATTCAAAAAAAAAAATAGAAAAAATATTGAAAACAGTAAAGAGAAAAATCGTCCTCTAGCGAAAACCATTTTGATGGTGCTTTGGACAGGTACCATGATGAAAACCTGGCAAATAAGCGTCATGTGTAGAATCGAGCATCTACGTGCGCCAGTTCAAGAGAAAGCATCTTATCGCATCCATAGTAAAGCCAACATTCCATCCATATCATCCGTTTATCTAGGAACCACTTATCCAATCCATTTTCATACATCTACATGCAAGGTCCAAGTTACTTTGCTCATGATGAAATTTTGGAGCATACTCTACACTTGTTTATGGTGAACATCTTGACATGGGTCATTTTCATTGATCACATCCTACCCAGTGTTATCTGAGCCTTGAATCATTATCCGAATGAGAATCCTCTATTGGAACACCGTTATCTTATCATAAGATAATCCATATCCATTCGTCCAGGAATCTACCCATGGTCGTTCAAACATTGCTAGACACTGGGGGCAGATATTTGCATCTTGCTTCGGGAATAAATATTGATATATATCCTCTAGCTTATGAAGTGATCTGAACATTGGCAAACATGAAATCAAATTGGTCAAAGCACTTGTGATCCAAAATCCAAATCACTAACCCATGGTATATTTTGACGGGAAGACATTCCTTATC
The DNA here is from genome assembly GCA_007115665.2 of Sequoiadendron giganteum. Taxonomy (NCBI): domain Eukaryota; kingdom Viridiplantae; phylum Streptophyta; class Pinopsida; order Cupressales; family Cupressaceae; genus Sequoiadendron; species Sequoiadendron giganteum. Next base: position 519,288,142 of record CM021104.1, on the reverse strand, counting down.
ATGCTCTATCTTTTGTCAAACATCAATCCAATAATCATTATCAGTCGCATCTAATGCGCGCATCAGCATCGCATCAAAATCATCAAAGAAATTTTGTTCTAACTCAAGCTTCATCAATCTTGATCAATCGAGTCCAATCAATCATCATCTTGTTTGACTTAACACACTTAGTCAAACTATCATCTTGTGCACGAGTTTACTCTAGGATAACACAACTTCCTTGGGTTTACAAGTTCAATATCATCACTCTGTTTGGATTAACACACTTAGCCAAATTATCAAATCATCACCTTGTTTGGCTTTAACACACCTAGCCAAATTATCCTTTTTGTACGAGTTTACTCTAGGATAACACAACTTCCTGGAATTTACAAGTGTCACTTTTGTTTGACTTAACACACTTAGTGAAACTATCAATTCATCAATCCGATCGATCAACATTAAGCTTGGTTTTCAATAAAATCCCAAGAGAGAGCACTGATATCGTCATGCATATCCATATCCAAATCGTCAAAATCATGCGAAAATTTTAAAAAACATTCAAAAATTCATCAGAAAATCCAAAAACATGTCAAAATATCGAAAAATCTTCAAAATTCATCATTTAGTCTTGTCAGTCTTTCACCTTGTTGAACTACGTCGTCTCTGAGCTTGAACGTAGGCAAGGTTGATCTTTGATCATCCCCTAAGATAGTAAGAGTCAATCCTTAGGTGTCCATCACGTTGGCAATCCATTTTCCCATCTAGTCTGCATCTTAAGTCAGTCCTTTAAGCAATAAAATGGCAATCCATTTGTCCATCTTATCATCAAGTCAAGTCTATCGCCAGTCGAACTACGTGGTCTCTGCGTGTATAATGTAGGAAAGGCTTATCTATGGATCAGCTCCTGAGACCCCTAGGATAGGTCTTTAAGTTAGTTTGTTCGTCATAAATCCTGAAAATACCAAAAACATTTGTAAAATTCCAAAAATACCAAAAACAGCCTCAAAACATTTGAAAAAACCCAAAATGGTGCATCCATTTCATCTCGCTTTCACCCATGATTTTCATTGCTCATAATAAAGTCAATCGTCACTTTCACCCTTTGGTGATTCAGTCAAAAGCAAGTTTAGCAGGTTCGAAAGTGAACACCTAATTGTTAGAAGTCTCAAGTCTAAGTCAGTAAGCAAGCAAGTTGGTCAACTCAGAGTATCAATAGCTTATCACCCAATCAGTCCCACCAAAACCCTAATCACTCCATGTCCTAGGATGAAGCTTTCTTGCGATGGACATAAGCATCAGGTACCCCTCATAGTAGTTAGCCTTGGCTAGCGATACAAAGAACATTAGCTTGTTTGTTTACTTTATTTTGGTCTTTTTAGACTTATCTTATTTTGCACTCATTCCAAGGACCTCTTGATGATGCCTAAACAAAACAGATTTAGAGAGAAAGGAATGGGGCAACGATCATTATCTTTTTATCTGTTGTGCTTATTGGATATTCTTGTAAAATAACTTCGTCATGCATACTTTGTTTTGTTTGTAGGAAGGATGTTTTAGGTATCTTGTTGACCACATAAGAAGGCTTGCCTTTTTATGTTTTGGCCCGAGATGTCTGGAATATCTAAACTACATTCTGAATAAGGTTATGTTTGTCAAGCGTGAACAAGAGTACTCCTATCTGTTTGATGAGTCAAAGTCCATCACACTAGGTACAATGCCATCCTGGTCCTTTATACCTTGATGCATCGTACCTATGTGTGTTATCAAACATAAAGTAATTGGCCCTTTGAAAATCCCAACTCTTGGTAAGCAATGCATCATCATCATCGGTAATAATGTGAACTTCTGTGGATCCTCCTTCCATCATCTTATTCTTCTTATTCTTCTATCTTTACTAACATTTCTATTTGAAATCAGTGCATTGTATCAAAATATACACGAGGCTACCCATGGCCGATGACTGTCTATGCATCATCAGATTTGTCTACATCAAAGAAATTTCATCCTCTGATCAAGAGAACCACTCCTCTCACATTTTATCGTGATCTCAATCGAAAAATTGAACATTTCCGCTCGATCTCTCGAGGCGGCAATATATCCAGCATTATCCTTCCGCTGGGGCAATAGTGGGGCATTTGAAAAATTGAGAAATTTTTAACTTTTGATCATAGCAATTTATTTCTTTGAACCAATGCAACAAGTACATTGCTTCAAAGAAGGGCAAAATGTAGACATGGAAAATGTACAATTTGGTTTGACACATTGAATCCTGATCTATTAACACCATTTCATCCTGAATCATCTTTTTTGCTAGTCATTTAATCAAACAATCTGTATTTGATTAAATTCATCACTCTTCATCTCCTGTTAATTAAATAAATCAATTTTATTTGATTATTTCTGTAATTCCTCTTTTAATTAAATAAATCATTTTATTTAATTAATCCTTAAGTCTTCTCATTAAATTAAACCTTGTTTAATCTAACATTATTCTCTTTGGTTAAATAAATCAAATCATTTGTTTAATAAATCATTTCCTCTCAATTTCTGACTTGAATCAATTCATAAATCTAAGTCTAAATTGTCACATCACCTAATTCTTCATTAAGCTAATCAAATCCATGATTAACTTAATCCCTCTCACTAAAATCCTCTAGAGAATGAAACTTGCACAATAAATCAATTGCTTTGATTTATTAATTCTCCTATTTTCCCTCACAAAGCATCAAAAAGAGAATATTCCTCTTTTGAATTCAATAAGGCCAAGTGGATTTGTACATCCAACAAGGCATTCATTCCTCTTACATGTCCTTGTGCATTGAGCCAAGTGGCATTTATTTCATTCATTTTTCCCTCTCACATGTCATTTCTCAAATTTGAAATGCCACCTAATTGCATTTATTGGCACTTTGGCCAAAATGTGCACAACCTTCAACCATTCACATCTTGACAAATGGCACTTGGCCATTGGATGTTGAATGATCCCACATTGTTCTATTTTACTCTCTTTTCCAGTTTGGAAATCTATAAATTGGAGGCTTCTCTCCTCATTATCCATCCACAATTTTGAGTAGGCTTACTATACTCAAATTTAGTTCAATATCCACATCTTCATGCAAGGTTATTCTCTTCATTTGAGAATTAATCTTACTCATACCATCATTTAGCTTGTTCAAGGATTGGGAAAGGGCTACTTACTACACAACAATGGTGGCACCAATCCACTATGGGATGAAGGTTTAATCGTGTTTTTATATACTTCTATTTAACCTGCTTTTATGCTCATTAGTTGCATATTTAGACATGATTGAATATCTCATAGGGATGTTAAATTTGCTGTTTTAAACTAACTTTCGTGCTAACAACATGAAATGGTTTGAGATGATTTTGTTTGCAGATTTTAGCATCCGCACAATCTATATTATTATAATTTGTCACATACCTCTCTGAAAGGATTAGAGCTGGCTATTGAAGTAGCAAGTCCATGATCAATCGTGCCAAAAATATCACAAAAGTACATACAAAATATCACTATTAAAGACACTTTCATTGCAATAGTATACAAAATATCAGTATTAAATAAAGAACACTAATGAACCTAAGCATTGTACCTTCCATTCTTGAATATGCTATTCAAGTGTGCCTAAAGGGTCATCTCTTTGGTTAAGAGTATCCAATATTTCTTCATGATCAACATTACTAAGTGTCCATAGTTGTTTTGTCTTTGGTTTGGCATGATGCTTCAACAACTTAACATTTGTTGCTATAACAAGGTGTGAATACATGAGAATGGTTTTGTGTTTCTAGCAGTCTTCAAATGCAGGTATGCAATTCTTTCTAATCATGTATGTTCGCAGCCAAGTTCCTGCAACCACAACTCAGCCTGTAGGATACACAAACCCATCATCATCTTCCATCGGTTGTGCTATCTTGTGCTTTACCCACACACATTGAGCCAACCAATATTTTGATCTCTCTTCATTCCCCTATGGTGCAACAACTGCAAAAACATGTCCTGGCTATAGTAGATCTAAAAGCTGATCGTAATCAACTGAACTTTCCATTATGTCATTTGCCATGGATATAGTTTGAGATAAAGGAGTTAGATACTGTGGAACCCATGTATCCACGCACTCACTTGACTTGCATTAATCCCACTCACACTGAATACAACTCTGACAAAAACAAGCCAACTGTTGTGTCCAAATGGTCCATGTGCTTGCATCTGAGCTTTGAAACGAATGCATCTTTGAAGAATCTTTGATTGTATGACAATCCAATCCTCCTCCCAATGTACCCTCCTCAACCAACCAAAATAATCAGCACACTGTTGAATCAAGTGTCCCTCCCTATGACAATGCTGAACTACACCAATCAGCAATAGAACGTGCATCACTAATTTTTTCTCCTGAAATCTTCAATTGTTCCTTAACTAGAGCTCTCTTTACACATGGACCTGATCCATCATGCTCCCCTTTCCCATGCTAGCTTTAAAAAAACTCCAAATATGAGGTACACCCCTCTCTACATGCATTCTACTCAACCAATAAAACATATGAGAATTCTTGAATTGACTTGTGCAGTTATCTAACCAAATGACATGTTGGCCCAATAATATATCATGCTCCTGCAAGAACTCAAAAAAATTCTTGAAACAATGTTGGACATACTCTAACGAGTGAGATCTATCATAACTCATATAAAAATGATAATCTTTGATTATATTTCGATCCTCCTCTGTTCTATCAGGTGCATGTCTAAACGTTATGTGGACAAAAATAGAAAATTGAATGGAATTGTATTACTGAGATTGTACCTCATTTTGTGGTTGCAATGTGTAGTTTTCTACAAAATCAACCACTGATATAATAGTGCCAATTAGAAAAGAGTCCTTACACATCCTGAATTGTTGATCTAGCCACTGAGACCTATGACTATGCCTTGTATACTTGTAGAAAAGATTGTCCTTAAAATATGAAATAAAATCAGCAACACTGCATTCTTTTGTAACCAGCTCGCATCTAGAACCTTCACCTCCACTCTGCAAAGTATACTTGACTATCTCATATCTCTTTTTCTCAACAAGCTTCTTTCCAAATTCATGTTCGGAACCCTCATGAAACAATTGAACAAAATTTGACAAGCCACCACATTGTGAGCACTTCGCATTTAAACAATCATTTCTATAGAAAAAGCAACCATCATCTCTAGAACATAAAAATAGATCTAGCAAGTCCCTTGATGATTTTGAAAGATGCATTGCACCACACTCTTGCAACATTGCATTAGTATGCAAAGTAGAACAAATATATCATAATAGTTCATGGTACATTGAAAACTCCACATGGTATTTGCAACAACAAGTATTATGAATCTTAAGAGGAACACAATAAAATGCCTTCAAACCTTCAAAATTCCTTTGCGAGATTTCCATATTTGGATGTGTTTCAATAAAAAATATGAACATTGTTTGGATTGATTCCAAGAAATTTTTAGGATGCGATGTACGATCTCAATTGCCAGTTCTTAACCTTAAAACATCCTTTGCATTGGGTGATACTCTAAAGTTATCATGCCAAAATTGTTGAATTACTTGCTTTACATTATCGATTAGCTTCTTATCAACACATGGAAGCCTCCTGACAAAATCCTATGTATCATTTTGAAGAGGATCATATATTCTTTGTCTTCTTTCAAGTGCTCTATCCAAAGTTTTATGATTTATGCCAAAATCAATATAATTTTGTCTCGTAAAGAGAGCCTTTTTCAATTGATGGCTTACTAGGGCATTTGTAATGACTCTCTGAGCAGCTCTCTTATCTTTTTCCCTATTATTTTTTCCAATAGACTTGAGAGCATTAAAAATACTGTTGATAATAATAGAATTTTTTTCGGTCTTCTTGTTCACACGAATCTTCAATTTGGCTAGCAAAGGTCTCATATTTTGCATCTTTAGCAATTGTACAAAAATTTGGCATTGATCGATCAATGTCTTATCACTAAAATATTGGTTTAAAAGTCTTGTATCCCACAATCGAATAGTTCGTGTTGACCTCTTGCCTTCAAAATTGTTTATAATGTTCTCATCAATTTCAAGTAACTATTTAGGGGTTCTTGAAGGTCTTGAATTTGGAATGTCCTTCTTCCACACAAGATTCTTCATTTCTCATGTAATCTAGTGAAACATAATTTACACTTGGTTCAATATTATGTTCAAAATCTTCAATTCCAATATTTTCAATATCAATTTGAATAATTCCATTCCCAATTTCAATATCATGTTCAACATCTTCAATTCCAACATTTTCACCTTGAACATTTTCATTATCAATTTCAATATTTTCATTCCCAATTTGAATATCATGTTCAACATCTTCAATTCCAACATTTTCACCCTAAACATTTTCAATATCAATTTGAAAATTTTCATTCCCAATTTTAATATCATGTTCAACATTTTCACCTTGAACATATTCAATTTCCTCTTCACTTAAAAGACCATAGGGCTCAGGTTCACCAATATTTAACATACCTCATCTTCTCTTCCTATGACCTTCTCTATCTCTTTGTCTAGATATGCTTCAATTTGTTCTTTGTAAGCTTTATCTTACATTTTTTCTTGTAATGACTTATTTTTCCCATTATACCTCATAAAAGATGCTAAAAAATCATTGCTTATGAAAAATTTGAGTAGAATATGCTCCAAAAAGTTGATCTTTGTCTCTTCCTGTTTGAAACCACACATTTGTCGCCTACAAAGCCTGCAAATAGAATGTAGGGTCCGTTAGAATACACAAAACGACCCACATGGGGTTTTTCTATGGCCCACAAATCCGATATCCAATAAAATATGATATCTGATTTGAAAAACATTTTAAAGTGTTTTGTAACAATAGGATTTTAGTGCTAAAAATCGGATATCTGATTCAAATCCGATATCTGATTTGAATCAGATATCTGATTTGTGCACACATAGACCTAAGGGTTAATGGTAGAGGGTAGAGGGTTTAAGAGTTAAGGGTTTAGGGTTAAGGGTTAAGGGTTTAGGGTATAGGGTAGAGGGTTTAAGGGTTAAGGGTTTGGGGTTAAGGGTTAAGGGTTAAGGGTTAAGGGTTTAGGGTATAGGGTTTAAGGTAGAGGGTTATAAGGGTTTAGAGTTTAAGGGTTAAGGTTTTAGGGTTAAGGGTATAGGGGAGAGAGATAGATGGAGTGAGTGAGTAAGAGAGAGACCTTAGAGAGGGAGAGGGGGTACGGGGGGGAAGACTTGAGAGAGAGACTAGAGGGTAGAGGGTTTAAGGGTAGAGGGAGAGAGAGAGGGTGGAGGTTTAAGGGAGGGTTTAAGGGTTTAGGGTATAGGGTAGAGGTTTTAAGGGTTAAGGGTTTAGGGTGAGGGTTAAGGGTTTAGGGTATAGGGTTTAGGGTAGATGGTTATAAGGGTTTAGGGCTTAAGGGTTAAGGGTAGAGGGAGAGAGAGGGTTAAGGGTAGAGGGTTTAAGGGTTTAGGGTTTAGGCTTAAGGGTTAAGGGTTTAGGGTATAGGGTTTAGGGTAGAGGGTTATAAGGGTTTAGGGTTTAAGGATTAAGGGCAGAGGGAGGGAGAGATAGAGGGTAGAGGGTTAAAGGTAGAGGTTTTAAGGGTTTAGGGTTTTAGTTTTTAGGGTTTAAGGGTTTAGGGTATAGGGTAGAGGGTT